>CAUYPO010049875.1:0-25439 GCA_963574435.1 Cheirogaleus major | reverse complement strand
TTGAGCACAGTATTACAACTCAAGCAGCCCCTTAGCACAACTCATATGAATGCTGCTGAAATAGAAAGCAGGGTTCAAGAACTAAGCAAATTAGCTGAGACTCCATATAAAGTCAAACAAGGCTTTTGGGAAGAATTTGAGACACTACGACAACAGGAGTGCAAATTTCTCTACAGCTACAAAGAGAGTCAAAGGCTAAAAAACAGAAATAGGTATAAAATCATCCTGTCCTTTGATCATACCAGGGTTATCCTATACGACGGTGATGCCAATGAACCTATTTCAGATTACATCAATGCAAATATTATCATGCCTGAATTTTAAACTTAAGTGCAATAATTCAGAGCCCAAATAAAGTTATATTGCCACCCAAGACTGCCGGCAAAACATAGTGAATGACTTTTGGCAGATGGTATTCTAAGAAAATGCCTGAGTGTTGTCATGGCAATGAAAGAAGTGGAGAGAGGAAAGGGTAGATGTGTTAAATACTGGCCTGATGACTATGCCCTAAAACAATATGGGGTTGTACATTAGGAACATTAAAGAAAGTGCTGCTCATGACTATACATTGGGAAGAGAACTTAAACTTTCAAAGGTCGGGCAAAGGAATACGAGAAGAAGGGTCTGGCAATACCACTTTTGGACCTGGCCAGACATAGAGTGTCTGATGACCCTGGGGACCTGCTGGACTTTTTGGAGGAGGTCCTCCATAAGCAGGAAAGCATCATGGATGCAGGGCTGGTCATGGTACACTACAATGCTGGAATTGGCCAGACAGGAACATACACTGTGATTGATATCCTTAGTGACATCATCAGAAACAAAGGTGTTGACTCTGACATTGACATCCATCCAGATGGTGCAGTCTCAGATGTCAAGGATGTTCCAGACAGAAACATAGTACTGATTTATCTATGTGGCTGTCCAACATTATATTGAAATACTACAGCACAGGATTGAAGAAAAGCAAGAGGAAAGCGCACAAATGTATGAATATTAAGTATTCTTTAGCAGACCAGACACATGGAGATCAGAGTGCCCTCCCATCTTGTTACCCCTAATTCCATCCTGTGCAGAAATGAGAGAAGATAATGCTGGAGTCTGAAAACATGGGCCTGATACAGTAGTAGAAAAGTTTCAGAGGAGAAGACCTGCCAAAAGTTTAGCACAGAGATAAATGTAGACTTTCACCCTTTCCCTAAAAAGATAAGGAACCAGGTGTAAGAAAATTTATGTGAAAAATGAGTTTGAATTTGGAAGGCTTACATTATGGTTGACTACCTTTTGATAAGCAAAATTTGAAACCATTTAAAGACCACTGTATTTTAACTCAACAATACCTGATTTCCAATTACTCATTTCCTCAGATGAGAAGAAATCATTTCTAAAATGTAGATAATGTTAGATTTTATAGAATTTTGTTTTAAATTGAGGAAGCATTTAAATTGTGCTCTATATTTTGAAGATTATGGAGATTCAAATTTTATTTATGGGCCTTTTATTCCTTTTTATAACTTTAATTTTTTTCCTCTTTCTGGGGGATGATAGGGCACTTGTAAGAAGAAATGATTTAGGAAAATTAAGTAACAACATTCTAGAGAAGTGAGAACAATCACATTTACCATTCTCATCCAGTAGTGGATAATTCATTTTGAGATCTCTTCTTTCTTCTCTCTTCTCCTCTCTCTCAATTTACCCAGTGCCTGAGACTGTCAGAAGCTTGCTCTCTACCTTTGCATCGCAATTACAGAATCATGGGGAAAAAACATGGAAGTTTATCAATTTGGATAAGAGGTGTGTTTTCTTCTTTGCAGATGACCAATTACCTTTCAGCTGTTGACTGAGAAGGTTGTGGTGGGAAAACATTTGCTATATTTTCTCTGCATTTGAGTAATTGTCTTGTATTTAGGAAAAAAAAGGGCGTCTATGGATGACCGGTGTTTTGGTTGTCAAATGTTGCTGACAAACCACCCCAAAACTTAGTGGCTTACAACAACCCCTCCCCAACTATTCTTCAGTCTGAGCTGGGCTCAATTGAGCTGTTCTTCTGCTGGTCTTGTGGGGGTCACTCATGTGTTCAGCAGGTTGGCTGAAACACTGAGATGGCTGGGCTTCTCTTTCTGCCTGCAGTCTTCAGGGTCTCTCTTTCATGGGGTCTCTTTGAGTGGCCTTACTGGCAGGGTAACTAGTCCTCTTTTGTGTAGCCCAGAGCTCCCAAGAGCTTTATTGATTAAACAAGTCACAGCCCAGCCAAGATTCAAGAAGAGGGTGTGACAGTAGAGGTACAGTTCATTGCGTGACCACCAGTCTAACAGAGTGTCACAAACAGTGCCATGGAAAACCAGTTATTAGCAAAAGTAGAAGCTGCTGGTGACCTTGGGAAGCTGAAGCTTCGTTCAGTAACTGGTATAAGCTGGAAGTCAGACTGAGAAATAAAGAGAGGACCTTCAACAAGCTTTCTGAACCAGTTCTGCCAGCTCTGAGTGTATTTTTAAAAGATCACTTGGGTAAACTGGTCTTGTAAGGATGGATCTGTTTAGGGGAACAGCTTTTGAGAACAGAACCACCCCATCATTGGGGTACCCACAGACTGGGAAATGTGATGCTTTCTTAATGTAGCTATTTTTTAGTCAGGCTACAGTGAGAAAGAGCAGTCTGAACAGACCTCCAGCCAGATTGAATAGCTCATTTTTGTTTTAACCAAGCAGTAAGATTTGCTTATGATCTGCGTTAAGTGCTAGTATTCTACCTTAAATCATAGTCTCCTCTTTCAGACTCTTCTGGCCTTGGCTCCTGAAAGGAAGGCCTAGATCCAACCCTGATAGTAGTTCTTTTCTGAGGTCTTTCACTCCCTTGAAACCCTGAGGTAGTTTGGGAGCACAGTGGCTGCCATTTTCATAGGCAAAATGCTCATTGATTTCCACAGCCCCCCCCACCTCCACCCCCAGCCCCAATATCTCCTGAACTTAGAATTGCTTCAGAACACAGGTGGGGCCTGAAGGTATTACTTTATTAGGGGAATGTAATGACTACTGTCTTCTTGTCAAGCCTGTAAAGAAAGAGATTCCAATTTAGTATTTGCAAGAAGGATCTTGAATCCTGTCCTTTTTATTGGATTATCATATTGATTTTTCTTTTGATTTTGTGGTAATGTTTTGACTTGATTTTGGGGGCAAAGTCTTTCACCAGCCTTCAAAGGTTTGATTGTACAAATATATCTGCTGTATTAGCATCTCTGCCTGTAGCTTAAGATCAGTTGTTTTTGCACTTGGAATGGAAATACCTGATCTTGGCTAGCGTCGTTTGTTATAGGACCTTGATTTCATTTAGATTTCCCTCCAGAAGGCCAGTCAGTTATCATGTTATTATATAAATTTACACCAAGACAAGATTTATCATAGTCCTGAGGTTGCTAAGGTTTGTCATGTATTTGGTAAGAGGTGATTGCAGGTTCTCTCACAGATGAGGGGACTTCACATGGGTTGGAATCAGGCAGAAGGGCTGGGATGATAGGGGAGCTTGAGGTGCAGGTTTAAAAAAATAGTGGAAATGAAAGTTCCAAAGAGGTGGTTTTGAGGAAGTCAAAGGGTCCAGGGCCAAAGCAATCAGTAATGGGTGAATCAGGCTATCTGGAAAATAGATGAGATACATGTATGCAGTCTACTTCTCGGTTGCTGGTAGACATTAAATATGCATACTATTCCATAGTTGGCTAAGTATTTTAAAATTATAAGCATTGGATTTTACATTTGAAGTGAAAGAATTATCTGGCACATGGTATTGTGGTTTTTAAAAAAGACAAATTTTAGAGTCTTAATAGCTTTTTTAATAAAAATTAAAAAGGCACCTCATGTCTGGCGTGTGGCCCTTCTGAAAGTTATGGTCATCTCTCCAGGTGAAATCAATGCCTTTTCAAACATGACTAAAACGGATGATGATAAAATAGAGGTAGGACTTTCTTGGTATGTGTGCATTCTTTACAGAGCCCTGTTGCTTTGGAACAGCCAAGAAAATTATCAAGATTATTTTTATGGGTTATTTTACTGAGGATTTTAAGAACTAATATAACATCTTGGGTTATTTCTAGTTCAGGAGAATGTGGAAAGGTATGTGATTGTGAGGTGTTTTGTTGTAGATGAGTAGTCTATAGGAGAAACTTAGACTGTAGACATAAACACAAATCCAGTGCAGTTTTGTTTTCTTTATGTTTTTGGAAGAATAAAGTTTTATATCACAAGCACATGACCTCCCTGATTCCAGCATGCCTTTATTAGGATCTGTATTGGCCCTTAATTTTGTTGAACTCTTTCTTTTTTCCCCTTGAAAAATAAATTTTAAAATACAGTTTATTGTGTCTTCCATCACTAAAAATTTTGTTCCTTTTTTACAGTGGGCAGTTCACAATAAGGCAAAAATATTAAACAGTTGATTTTAGTGTGTTGCATAACTTTGCTGTATATCAGACTAATTTTTACAATTTTTCATGCTATGCCTCAAATCATGTGATTAATAATTTACCTGTTTATTTATGACCTGTTTTACTTTTATTAATAAAAACTAATGGAAAAGGATCTTTTTGATGACTAGAACTAGTAATTTTTCTACAGATGCGAAGAAATATTATTCAAGAATATTAAAAGATACATAATATTTTATTGGTAAATATATCCTTTAAAAGGAATAAATACATTTTAGGATGGCATCATTTTGATGTGAATCACGTAAATGTTGAAAACATGCTGCTTATTAATGTTTTAAGAGATTCCCTTAATTGCCTTTTGCCCACATATATATGATATAGTCTATTTGCGGTGTTTTTAAAAAATGAAGTTAAAAGAATAGTTTATGTAGAGAAACATTAGTGGGTATTAATTGTCTCCCCGCCTATATTTATGAATATTAGTTCAATTGCTTTGCTGGTTGCAAAGCTGTATTATCAAAGTAAAAGTATATTTGTAAACTGTATGGGAACCAAAGGATTTAGGAGTAAAACCATTTTCTTAAGGAAAAAAAGAAAAAAGACCATTGTCATCACCCCAGAAAATTCTCTTATGTCCCTTTCTAGTGAATCCCTTGAAGATAACTGGTGATCTGATTTTTGTCACCATGTATTAGTTTTGCCAATTCTGGAACTTCATCTAAATGGGATTATACAGTATTTACTCTTGTGTCTGACTTCTTTTACTCAGTATAATATATTTGAGATTTATCCACTTTGTTTCATTTATCATTAATTAGTTCCTTTTTATTGCTGAGTAGTAGTGCACTGTATGAATGTACTACAGTTTGTTTATTCTTCCATTGATGATCATCTGGCTGCTTTCAGGTTTTGGCATTAGCAATAAAAAATTCTGGGGACATTCTTGTACAAGGCTTTTTATAAACAGTTTTCATTGGTCTTGAAAAGTACGTAAAAGTGGAATTGCAACTGCTGAAACAGATGGATATTGTTTGCTTCTGGGTGCGATAGCTTGGGAAACACATAATATCACTTATGAAGGATTCTGGCCAGGAATATATAACCTTAGTCTGGTTATGATGAAACATCAGATAGACCATACTTAAGGACCACCATACTATATAAAAAGAAAAGGGAATGTGTCTTTCAAAAATGTTAGTGCCACATAAAGACCAAGAACTGTTCCAAGTTAAAGGATGCTGAAGAGACATGACAAGTGCAGGACGTGATCATAGACTCAATTCTGTACTGGGGAAAGGAGGAATTCTATAAAAAGCACATTATTGGATAATTTGACAAGATTGCAGTATAGACAATAAAATATTGTTTCAATGTAACATTTACTGAAATTGGTTACTGTACTATAGTTATTTTTATTTATTAATTTTTTTTTGAGACGGAGTCTCACTCTGTTGCCCAGGCTAGAGTGAGTGCGGTGGCGTCAGCCTAGCTCACAGCAACCTCAAACTCCTGGGCTCAAGCAATCCTTCTGCCTCAGCCTTCCGAGTAGCTGGGACTACAGGCGTGCGCCACCATGCCCAGCTAATTTTTTCTATATATTTTTAGTTGGCCAATTAATTTATTTCTATTTTTAGTAGAGACGCGGTCTCACTGTTGATCAGGCTGGTTTTGAACTCCTGACCTTGAGCGATCCTCCCGCCTCGGCCTCCCAGAGTGCTAGGATTACAGGCGTGAGCCACCGTGCCTGGCCTGTACTATAGTTATGTAAGAGAATATCCTTATTCTGAAGAAATACATACCAAAGTATTTTAGAGGTAATTTACAGAGAGAGTAAGAGAGGGAGGGTGAGTGAGCATGCCATGAACAAATGGAAAATATTGGAACAAATGGGTAAAATGTTTTATCAACCTATCAACAATAGGTTGATAAAAGGGATATATAGGGTGTGTAGATGTTATTTGTACTATGCTGGCAACTATTCCGAAAGTTTAAAATTATTCCCAAATAAAAAATTTAAGAACTGGGGTAGGATTTCCCTCTTCTGTATTAGAAATGTAGATAAATTCAAATTTGTCATTAGTCTATTCCACTTTTTTCTATTCCTTGTGCCAATTTTTCTACTTTTCTAGAAATTTATCAGTTTCTCCTGTTTTCAAATATATTTTTATATATTGTTTGTAATAGTTTATAATTTAAAAAATCTGCTTTGTTGGTGGTTATTTCATCTTTTTATTTCATAGTTTGTTAATTTGCATCACTATCTTTCCTTGATTGGTTTTGCCAGAGGTTTGTCTTTTAGTATTTTCTTCAAAGAACCAGATTTTGGTTTTCTTAATACTCTTTGCTATTTTTTTGTTCTCTACTTTAGTGATGTTTGTCCATGTGTATCCTTCCTTGTTTCTTTGTATTTGGACTGTTTTTTTGTTTTTGTTTTTTTTTTTATCTTTTTGAGTGGAAAGATTAGCTCTTTTGTTTTCAGTGTTTGTCTCCTAATGTGTTCAAAAGCATAGTTTTCTTGCTGTTACTTATCTGCATTCTACCAATTTTGACTGGTAGTCTTCTCCAAAGATATTTCATAATGTTCTTTATTGATTCCTCTTTAACTGGAGGATTATTTTGCTAATTATTTCTTGCATCCAGGCTTCAGATATTATAAACTGTCTTTTTGTTACTTCAAATTTTGTTGCAGTGTGGTTGGAGAGTATAGTCTGTTAGATCTTGATTCTTTAGAGTCTGAGCCTTCTTTTGGGTCTTTAGTTTATGGTGTTTGGGAAATATTCCATTTGTGCTTCAGAAGAATGTTTAGTTCGTACTTGGTGTAAAATTCTATATATTTGACCAAGCTTATTTCTTATATATACTAGAAATCTCTTGTTTCCAAGTAGCTTTTGTCCACTGAATCTGTTATTTTGTGAGAGGTAATTTAAAATAGGCAACCATACTTTCTGATTATTATGTTTCTACCTGTAGCTTTTTCAGTGCTTGTGATATATATTTTGTATTGTTAGCTGCATATATACTTATAATCATCTCTTTTTACTAATAGATAATCTATCTTAAATGCTTTTCATCTTAAGTTTGATTTTTGTCTTAATCAAAATTGCTACTTTGTTTTTATGTTTTCTTAACACTATATATATTTACTCAAATTTTTAATGAGTTGAAAATTACCGCTAATGTTTATTTATTAACAGGGCTCTGTATCTAACGTAATATTTGCTACTTATTGGGTAGTGTTATGTACTTTTAAAGCTTCTTCATTAAAATTCAGAGGAAAACAACTCACTTGAAAGTTTGATAGACTCCAGTTTAGTTTTGTTCCCTGCAGTTATCAGGGTTGTCCTGTTTGCATATTAACATATTCTTTATTGTAAATTAATGTGTCTTTCTGGAATCATTGCATTATTTTGCTAGATTTCTTTGATAGAATTGTACAAATGATTGTTAAAGTTAGTTCAGTATTTCTGTGCTAGGCAGATGTAAAAAGGTATCATTCTAAGCCACTGCATATCATTTTAAGTGTTTTTTCAGTCTACTTCATGTTAAAGAATGTTTTATCAACCTTCTTGATGAAATCTTCCTTGGCGTATTAAAGAATATTTTCTGTCTTCTTAAGTCCTTCTGGGCTCTTCAGTTGCTATGTCTTCTAGAAAAACTTTCCCAAGACTGTCTCTTGTTTTCTTTTGTAAGAACTAATTGATTTCCCTTTTGCCCTGTTAGTCTTAACCATTATTTTTTGAAACACGTAGTTGTAACACACCCTTAAAACAGCAGGATGCTTGACGCAATATTAAATATTGTAGGTAGCCACTACAAGAAAAACTTCAGTCACTACACATTCAAGTTGAAAATATTCCTTCAAGAAAAAATATGATTTTTAGAATGAAAACAATCAGGTTTAAGAAAAGACTAAATTCCCAGAATATGCCTGTTGAACCTAGGCATTCATTTCTTCTGGTGTTATTTGGATGCCAACATTCATTCCTTCTATACCTGTAGTATTTTTAAAAAAATCTAGTAACCATTAAGCTGTATCTAAAAGAGGTTTTATGAAAATTATAGGTAAATAATAAAATATTTGTTAATAAAATAGATTAATATATAGTCTTAATATAGATTAATACATATATAGTCTAGTAATACACATTATAAGTACATTTCTTGTATATGGAAAGTGAACAAAAAAGGATGAATATGTTAAGGATGTAAATGAAAAATTAAAATTGAGCATTCAGTCATTCTTAATTCAATTCCTGTTACGCTCTATACAGTTTATAATTTATGCAGATGTTTTTGTCTGTTTGAAAGAGTTCTACTCTGGCAACTGTACCCAGGCTGAGTATTAAAATAATATATGTGAAAAGTAGGTACAGTATTGAATTTTCTTTTTTTCTTTCCGTTTTAAAAATTGACAGGGTTCCAAAACTGTTTCTTATGGAATTTAAAAACACAGCCTTCTGAGAAATGTGTCATTAGGTGATTTCATCATCATGCTAGCATCATAGAATGTATTTACACAAACCTAGATGGTATAGCCTACTACACAGCCTTGTCTGTTGCTCCTAGGCTACAAACCTGTACAGCATGTACTGAATTCTGTAGGCAATTATAACACAATGGTAAGTATTGATACATTTAAACATATCTAAACATAGCAAAGGTACAGTAAAAATATGGTATTATAATATTATTGGACTACCTTTGTATATGTGGTTTGTCATTGACCAAAATGTTATGTGGGACATGACTGTATATGCACATAGTCAACTTTCAAATAGTGAGTAACATAAAAGTTGTCAATCATTCTGAACTGAGGGAGGGTGTCAAGGGCTTAAAGATTACATTTATCTTGATGTGATTTCTGATGCTGAGCTTCTTATAGGTCTAGAGAGAAACTCATTTAATTAGGATTAGGATTTTCATATTACAATTTTAGCAAGTTGCTTAAGTAGCATGGGATCTGGCCCATTTAGTCATACAACAAAGTGCCGTCAAGCCATTGTTAGTGTGATCCATTGGATCTTAATCAGGGAGTGTGTATCTGATTCATCTGAGGAGACTTGTTGAAAGCAAGGACCCCATTAATAGAGATTCATTTTTATTCGGTGGACATTTCATTTTATTTTGATGGTTTAAAATTTCTTTACTGTTATTAGTTGGTGACAATTTTTATCTATTTTAGGCTTTTCTTATGCAGAATGTTAAGGTTTTCTGTTACGGATCTATCCTCTGATTTTAGAGGCCTGACACCACAGATTTCTTCTCTTGTACTGTGTACATACATGTTTTCTGTAACTCAGATGGTAAGTCCTTGAGGGCACAGTCTCATATAGCTTAGAATCTCCTGTGGAGGTTGTATTTTTTCCTGTGGGGATCTGTATTTTCTAAAAAACTCAAACAGTATATCTGCTTTAATTAACATTTGTCCTTAAATGGGAACTGGGGAGGGCAAATCAATTTATATACAGTAGTTCCCCCCTTATCCAGTTTTTAAATCTTGTGCTGTTCTAAGTAGCATGATGAAATCTCATGCTGTCCCACTCTTTTCTGCCAGGTACGTGAGTCATCTAGGCTTTCCATGCTGTCTGTGCTACCTGCTTGTTACTCCTTTAGTAGCTTTCCCAGTTACCAAATGGACTGGTATCACAGTATTTGTGTTCAGGTAGCCTTTATTTTACTTAGTAATGGCCCCAACATGTGAGAGTAGTAATGCTGGCAATTTGGATATGTCAAAGAGAAACCATAAAGTACGTCAAATGAAAAGGTGAAAAAATTCTTGACAACGAGGAAAGAAAAATGATTGTTTGCTAAGGTTGCTAAGATTTACAGTAAGAATGAATCTTCTATCTGTGAAATTGAGAAGAAGGAAAAAAGATGTGTACTAGTTTTGCTGTGGCTTCCCAAACTGTAAGCAGTAAGGCCACAGTGCATGATAAGTACTTAGTTAAGATGGAAAAAAACATTAAATCTTTGGGTGGAAGACATGAACAGGAACATGTTCTGATTGGTGGCAGTTGGGTTTGGTACTATGTTTGGTTTCAGGCACCCACTGGGGGTCTCTTCTGAGGATAAGGGGAAACTACTATATATCATTTTGTTTTGTTCAGGAAAAAATATTTCAGCTGCTCTTTTTAGGTAGGGAGAATATCTGGAGTAATGGCAATAATTAAAGGTTCATTTCTAAAAATTCAGAATTTAGGGTAATGGAATTTGATTATATAATAGTAAAAACAAGCATCATGAGATTTAATAATCCATTGGCTATCTTTTCACACAGTGGATATTAGGGCTCACGCACACACACAGATTATAAAACTAATGCATGCTCATGGTAGAAATTAAAGTATAGAAATGGATTAAAAAAGAGGGGCATAATCATCAAAATTCTTTTTTTTTTATTTCAGGAAAATATGAGAGTACAAACATTTTGGTTACATTTTATATCTTTGCCTCTCCATAGCAAGGGTTAGAGGTATGCCCCTCCACAATGCTCACCGCATCCCTCAGTTGTGAGTTTACCCCCCCTCCCCAACCACCTACACCCTGGAGGAATGCCACCACCATTTGAGCACCATATTGTTTATCAGTCAGTACCAATTTGATGGTGAGTACATGTGGAGCCCATTCTTCTGATCTTGTGTCACCTCACTTCGGATAATGGGCTCAAGCTCAATCCAGGAAAATATAAGTGGTGCTAGATCACTGTTGTTTCTTATAATTGAGTAATATTCCATTGTAAACATATACCAAATTTTAATAATCCACTCATGGATTGACGGGCACTTGGTTGTTTCCATGTCCTTGCAATAGTGAATTTTGCTTCCATAAACATTCAGGTGTAGATGTCTTTGTTATAGAATGTCTTATGCTCTTTTGGGTAGATGCCTAATACTGCTATTGCTGGATCGAATGGTATTTCTATTGTTAGCTCTTTGAGGTATCTCCAAATTCTTTTCCACAGAGGTTGCACTAATTTGCTGTCCCACCAGTTGTGTAAGAGTGTTCCTGTCTCTCCACATCCTCACCAGAATTTGTTGTTTGGGGATTTTTTGATAGAAGCCATTCTCCCTGGGGTTAAGTGGTATCTCATTGTGGTTTTGATTTGCATTTCTCTAATGATTAGAGATGTTGAATATTTTTTTTTATATGTTTGCTGGCCATTATTTTGTCTTCTTTGGAAAAGTTTCTGTTCATTTCCGTTGACCATTATTTGATGAGGTTGTTTGATTTTTTCTTGTTGATTCTTTTAAGTTCTGGATAGATTCTTGTTATCAGAGCTTTATCAGATGTGTAGAGAGAAAATATTTTCTCCCATTCTGTAGGTTGTCTATTGGATGAAATTAAAAAGCTTCTGTACAGCCAAGGAAACTATCATTAGAACCAATAGACAATCTATAAATTGTATTTTTAATCAATTTTCAAGTGTTTGTTGCAAATATATAAAGTATATTTCATTATTTTATATGGATCTTACAAATTGCTTTCATATTAATTCAGGTCTAATAGCTCTTATGTTGTGTATTTTGTTGGATTTTCTACATAGATGAGGATTTTACCTGTGAATAAGGCAGTTTGTTTGTTACTTTCAAATACATGTATATTTTTTTCTCTTGCTTTATTGCACTAGTGATTCCAGTAAAAGTTGGAAAAAATAGTAAGAGTAGCCATGTTTACTTTGTTCCTGATCTTAGGCATAAAAATGTCAAATATTCATCATTAAATAGGTTATTACATGTAAGTCTTGTAATCATCATATTTAGACCGTTTATATTTAACACAGTTACTGTTGTGTTTACTTTTATGTCTATCATTTCACTCATTGTTTTGTACTTGTTCAATATATGCATAGTTTCATTTTTCTCCTTTTCTGCCTTATTTTCCATTTGGTATTTTTATTATTCCATTTAATATTTTTACTTCTTTATTACCCTCTTACGTATAACTCTTTAATTTCTTTAGTGTTTGCCTTAGGGTTTATGATAGTGGCTCTCAACCAGAGGTTATTTTGCACCACTGTAGAATATTTGGCTATATCTGGAGACTTGATTGTCACAAATGGTAGGAAATGATGTTAATATTTAGTCCATAAAACTCAGGGATGCTGCTAAATATCATATAATACACAAAAGAGTTCCTTACAATGAAGAATCATTCAGTCCAACAGCACTGGGATTTAAAAATTTTGACTTATAGTGTGCATCTTTAGCTTATCACAGTTTCACTTACAATGATATTATACTAAATTAGGCATAGTAGAAAAAGTTTAAAATAGTATATTTACATTTCTCCACTCTGTGTCTCTGTTATTGTTCTCATATATTGTAGTCATACATGTGTTATAAACCACAATAAACACTTTTATTATTTTTCTTTAAGCAATGAGCTACCTTCTAAATATACATAAATAATAAAAAATTACTATTAATAAAAATTTATTAATGTAGTTACCATTTAAGGTGCTCTTTATTCCATTGTTTAGGTCTAAATATGTATCTAGTATCATTTTTCTTCACATTGAAGGACTTCCTTAACATTTCTTGAAGTATAACTTTGTTATTAATACTTTTTTCATATTTTTATGTCTCATAATGTCTTCATTTGCCCTTCATCTTTGAAAGATATTTTCTCTGGATAGAGAGTTCTAGATTATAGTTATTTTTTTCTTCTTTCTAGACTTTAAATACAATACTTTGTTTGCTACAGATGAAATATATCTGCTGTCATTCTTATCATTGTTTTTCTGTATGTACTGAGTCTTTTCTCTTGGAACTTTTTAGATTCTCTCTTTGTAACTGCTTTTAAATAGTTTGATTATGAGGTGGTTCTATGCAGTTTTCTGCAAGGTTTTTTGTGCTTTGAATTTGTTTAGCTTCTTAAAACTTTGAGTTTATTATCTTAAATCAAATAGGGACATATCCAGCCACTATTTCTTCTGTTTTTGCTTCTTTAAAGGATTTAATTAAATGTGTATAAGCCACTTGGTTTTGTTCCCCAACTCACTGATCTATTTTATTTTATTTTTCTCTTTGTGTATTATTTATGGCCATTTCTGTTGCTATTTCTTCAATTTCATTCATCTTTTCTTCTGCAATGTCTGATTCACTATTAATTTTATCAAGATTTATCAGATTAGAAATTATAGTTTTCATTTTTTAGAGCTTTAATTTATCTTTTAAATTTTTTTCCATGTCTCTACTTGATTTTGGATATATAAAATAGAGATATAATAACTTTTATAGTTCTTGATGGTTAACTCTAATGTCTGTGCCAATTCCAAGTTAATTTCAATTGATTTTGGTCTGTATTATGAGGCAATGATTTCATGCTTCTTTGCATTGTTGATGGTATTTGATTGCACAGTAGACATTGTGGGTTTTACTTTTTTAAGTATTGCCTATTTTGTATTTTTACATTTATTATTGAGCTTTACTCTGGGAGGTAGTTAAATTAATTGGTTTTAATTTAATTATTTTGTTTCTTGCTTTTAAGAGTTATTAGGTAGAACCAGACCAGAGAATAGTCTTGGGCTAATTATTCCCCACTACTGAGGTAAGACCATCCTGAGTACTTTTTCAATGTCCTATGAATTATGAAGCCTTCTTTGGTGAGTGACAATTACTGTTCCCTTTAATCTTTTTATTTTTTTTTAATTTCATCATATTATGGGGGTACAAATATTAAGGTTATGTATATTACCCATACCCCCCTCTCCCCTCAAAGCAAAGCTTCAAGCATGACCATCCCCCAAATGTTGCACATCTCACTCATTATGTTTGTACATACCTATCCCCTCCTCCCCCCTCCCACCCACCTGACACCCGATAAATGTTATTCCTATATGTCCACTTAGGTGTTGATTCGTTAATACAAATTTGCTGGTGAGTATATGTGGTGCTTGTTTTTCCATTCTTGAGATACTTCACTTAGTAGAATAGGTTCCAGCTCTATCCAGGAAAATACAAGAGGTGCTATATCACCATTGTTTTTAAAGCTGAACAGTACTCCATGGTATACATATACCACATTTTATTAATCCACTCATGTATTGATGAGCAACTGGGTTGTTTCCACAACTTTGCAATTGTGAACTGTGCTGCTATAAACATTTGAGTGCAGGTGTTCCTTTTGTAGAGTGTCATTTGATCTTTTGGGTAGATGCCCAGTAGTGGAATTGCTGGATCAAATGGTGGATCTACTTGTATCCCTTTAAGGTATCTCCATATTGCTTTCCACAGAGGCTGAACTAGTTTGCAGTCCCACCAGCAGTGTAAGAGTTTTCCTATCTCTTTGCATCCATCCCAACATTTATTGTTTGGAGTCTTATATCCAAAAGTCCCTTTAATCCTTTTAGATCATTCCTGTTATGTTTTTGGGTAATTCTATCATGTGCAATATATTGATCAACATTCTGCTGAATATTTTATAGGAATACTCTGAAAAATCTTTGGAGTTCTTCCTCTATGTGGCTTTCTAATGTTTGGTACTATATCCTGCACTGCACTCACCTTAGTTTGCTACATTCAACTCTATCTCTTCATTTTATGATAATCTTTTGTCTCTGCCTAGGTTCATTCTCCTGGTGCTATTTCTGAAACTCTCCCAAAGTAGAAATCAATATTAGGATTCACCTCATTTGTGTCTGGTATCTAAGTGCTCAATGTCTTTTGTTGCTTAATGTGTAATGTCCTGAGAATCACTGTGTTACATATTTTTGAGTTACTGTGTTTGTTATTTGTCTGTTTCTTCTAAGCTGGTAAATTGAGAACCATGCCCCTAAGAAGTGAAATATTTTGGTTGCTATTAAAATTAATAAAGGCAAAGACATACCTTGAATTAATTGGAAGAAAAGCCAACACTGTTATATGACTAAATTTCTCAACTTTAAAGATAGTGTAGTGTGTCAATGGGTGAAATCCCAAACAGTGAGAAGCAGTGGCTTTAGCCATCTAAGCAGCATGGTATCCTGAAGATTCTCTTGTCATGCTGGAAGGTCAGGTTCTGAAGGCTCACTAGAGAGATTTCTCCCCACAGAGAGGGAAAGAAAGAGCGGCAGAAGTTTTCTGCACACTGCTAAGGTGACTTTGTTCTCAGTGTGAGAGCAGGGTGGTCACAGTTCCCTAGGCTGAACTTGCTGTAAGCCTATCTATAATGCTTATGCAGGAAGCAGAAAGGTGAGTTTGGCTGTTACCTTTTGTTCCTTCCTTCGGGTCTGGTAGCATGAATCTAGCGCTGACCAAAAGAAAGGAAAGAAGGACAGGAAATATCAAACAGCCACGTAGCATTGGTAGGTAATTTTCACATAATGAAAATAAAACAATGACATAATTCTAAGCAATGTCATGAGTGGGAGGGAAAAAGATAAATGAAATAAAACACAAGCACAACAGAATCGTAGGGAAAGCCATATTTTTAAAAGTTTATCATGTTGGAGTCATTTTCTCTGGGTTATTGCCTCTAAACATGTTAAAGGCTAGGTCTGGGACTTGTTTTTTGTTAATTTTGTAGTTAAGACATTGTAAATATATTGCCAAATGCTACTAGTACACTGATCAATACTTGCATAAACCATGTGTTTGTTGAATGACATTTATTGGCTTTCATTTAAAAGAATTCTCAGGTATTGATTCATCTTTAAAAGAGGTTTTGATCATTAAATTTCCTTTTACTCTTTAGATTATATATAGATATATGGATAAGTATACACACATAATATATACACACATACATTTTGTGTGCTTGTATAGAAATCTATTTGAAATATGTTGACACCTTTCACTTTTTTGCACTCCAATTAACTACCTTGCTTCAAATTGGTGACAAATTCTATTGTTTAAAAACTTTTGACAATCACCTGGTTAACTTTTTTCCTTTCCCAAAACTTATTTTATCTGTTTTAACATTTAATCTTGTCCATAAAGACATTAAACATTAATGTTTAAATTCTGTGCTGTCAAAGATCATGAGAGTACTTTGAGTCTTGTACAGTGACATTTTATGTGTCCACCATCTTGGAAATATATTGAAATGGCTGTTTGGAGAACATTCTCTTAAGCTTCTTAGCACTGTACTTAGCATCTTGAATCTATACTACTCTTTTGTTGTCTCCCTGTTATTTGTTAGGATTTATTTTTATTCTAGTTGCCTGATAGTTATATTTGCAGGATTTCCATTTAAAATGTATTTGTTTTCCCATATAAAGTGATTTATTTTGGAACATGTATAGACCAGTGACTTTAATCTGGTCACTGAAATTATATGTCAATATATCATTCACACCTGATCCACAATTTATATAACAATCAGATGCTCTAAACAATGCTCTAAATAGAGCAAACAATGCTCTAAATACGTTTAACTAGTTGACTTATAGGAAGACTACGATTCATTTGAAAAGACCACAAAATGAACCTTGAAAATTAATAATGTAATGTATAAAGTACTTTTGTTGGCCTGTGTTTGAAACTATTGTAATTGTATTTGTATACATAGTAGCTGTCAGGTCTGTGGAGATTTTATTTTACCTCCTTGATATCTAATAATAATAATAACAAAATAAAGATGCACATAATAGTATTGTTATGAAAACAGTGTGAAAAGGAGAGAGCCAAGGCTTCAAAATCACCTGGTCTACTTTCAGCTGTGAAGATTACCTGTGTTTCCTCAGATAGGTTCTTTAACAATTCTGAATTTCTATATAATTATGTTCAAAGTGCCTAGCATAAAATCATAAGGCAATGGAACTTTTATTGTTTTTTAATGTAAATGTATGGCATAATATAAGATTATCTCTATCCTTCTCCAATTGATATGCTTTCTTCCAGATCGAAATAGTCTTAGAAAAGTTTGAGTTTTCCTTGAGCAGTGACATAATTAATTTAGGTTACTAATCTAACCTGAACTCTGGTGGTACCCAAAACATCATGAAAGCCTAATCAAAATGACATAGCACACACCTAATTTCTACATGTTTGGATCAATATTAAAATTAAATTTTAAATCACTTAGTTTCTTTTAGCAAATAGAGAAACCTTTCTTTTTTTCCTGCAATCCTAGTCTAGTCTTTGTTAGTTTAATTCACTGATGAGTTCACACTGATTTTTTGAAAAATATAAAATAATTAGTTAACAAGTAGGAGACTTAATTGTGACCCAGTGAACTTAAAATTTATCTATAAATGTGAAAAATGTATTGCCATAATAACAGCACTTATTATATATTATCTTAGTTTGAACCATATGAATTGCTGCTCTTTGACATTTTTGGTAATGATCAAAATAATAATTTCATGTTCAACTAAATATAATCAAAGATAATAGTTTACTGCAAAAAGAACACTTAGTAATAAAAATTTTCAGAAGGTAGAATTACAGAAAACATACCTCACTTTATTCTAGTTGCATTTGAAAAAATAATATTCTGGCATATTGGACATAATATAGAATATTGGCTTTGTTACTTGCCACATAAATTGGTATTATTTAAATATATGTTCTTTTTTTTTAAAGCACCTTTTCCTGGAAAGATCTTGACACACAATAGCATAACATCTCCAAGTTTCAGGCTGTCAGACAGTCACATTGGCACTGTCAGGCAAAAGGCTAATGAGTCTGAGATGGTCCTAAAATAAGGACTAAAACATTTGGGAGACCTGGCAGATAGCATTAAATAAATGGAAAATAATCAGCTTTAGAGCAGTTGATTAGGAAAGAGGGCGAATTTTACTTGCAAATAGGACATAGTTGGCAGGTTAACCTGAGTAGGTCTCTGTGCTATTGAAATCTCATAATGGTGCTTGGTGAATGCTTGCTCTTAAGCTTTGACATTTTATAATTAAGTTACTTAGTATATTGTTTCTTTTGTGGGTGATGGGCTGTTTAAGATAGAAAACCTTTTAAGAGCTGCTAAAATGCTTTCAGTCTATTAATTTAAATAAGTATCATTAGCGTAAAATGAAATCAGCAAATTATCTTTTAGTTTACTGTTTTCCAGCCTGCATCACATCTACCAATTTGCCTTTTTGTTTTTCATTTACCAGTTTAGGAAATACTAGTTTGAAAAATGATTATTATTAGACATCCGTATTCAATTCCTCCTAAATATGAGAGCTTGAATGGAATTGTAGTAGGTTGCACTAAACAATTTTTGTTATGACCTTATATTTTAAAATTTAACTGAGAGACAAATGTCTAATATATTTGTGGAAAAAATAAACGTATCTAGATTACTAGGAAAAAAGCTTTTACCCTTACACATTATATAAACAGATTGATTAAAATTTGAGGGAAATTATTTAATATTTATTTCCTTATATGTAAAACTGGTGATCCAATTTCTTGCCTATCAGAAAAACTATACAATAATTAAAAACTCACAATTTAAAAATGCAAATTTTCTAATAATATATAGTTAAATTGAGATATGACATTATTTTAGGATTTCCTTTGATATGTTATGAGTAAAGTAACTTTGAAATAACTTGTATCAGTTCTGCACCTGTAATTATGTGGAATTATGTTAATTAGACTAACTAGAATGTGTTGAACATTAATGATTAATGATAAGAAAAAAATTATAATAAGTCTAATAAAATTCAACACTGATCTAGATTGAATATTTTTACACCAACTGAAAGGAGTTATGCCAATAAAGGGAACAATTACATGCTAATAAAAACAGCAATAAGGATAAGTCTAATGATCATGGTTTAGATTCTAGTAAAAATTTCAAGCCATTAATATCCCTACATCAGAGAATATGAAGTAATACTATATAGTACATTGTACTTTAATTAATAATTTTACAATTTTCAAGGTATTTATACCCATGTCTTATTTGTTGCTCATAAGGACCCTGCAATAATGCTGACTGTATTGGAAACTTAACCTCAAAGATGGGGCACCAAACTCACATGGCTTGCAACTGTTAGATAGGTTAGATGTTCTTCTAAATTAGCAATGGAAATACAATTAGCACAAATGATACTCCTATGGTTTGAATATATCCCCCCAAAACATGTGTTTGAAACTTAATCCCCTATGCAACAGTAAAGATGGAATAAATAGATAATGCCATTATTGAAGGAGTGAGTTCCAGCCTGTGGAAGCAGGTTCCTTATTAAAGGGTGAATTTGGCTCCTTCTTGCTCTCTTGCTCTTTCTCGCCCTCTCCTTCTGCCTTCTTCCATGGAATGCTGCATCAAGAAGGATCTTAATTATTCACTCATGAATTGATGGGCACTTGGGTTGTTTCCATGACCGTGCAATAGTGAATTGCGCTGCCATAAACATTCGGGTACAGATGTCTTTATAATAGAATGTCTTATGCTCTTTTGGGTAGATGCCCAACAATGCTATTGCTGGGTCAAATGGTATTTCTATTTCTAGCTGTTTGAGGTATCTCCAAATTCTTTTCCATAAAGGTTGCACTAATTTGCAGTCCCACCAGAAGTGTAAGAGTGTTCTGTCTCTCCACATCCTTGCCAGTATATGCTCACAATGGAATATTATTCAATTCCAAGAAATGACAGTGAGCTAGCACCGTTTATACTATCCTGGATTAAGCTTAAACCCATTATCCAAAGTGAGACGACAGAAGATTTGGAAAATGGGCTACACATCTACTCGCCATCAAATTGGTACTGACTGATTAAAACTATGGTGCTCAAATGGTGGTAGTGTTCACCAGGGATTGGGGGGGCCCACATCTTAGGGATGTTGTGAGCATTGTGGTGGGGGGAGGAAATACTTCTAATCCTTCTTAGGGAGAGGCAAAGATACACAATGTAACCAAAATGTCAAAAAAAAAACAACCTTTTATTGAGGGGTGGGCAGGGAGAAGGGGGGAGGGGGGAAGGGTATATACTTACATAATGGGTGTGGTGTGCACCACCTGGAGGTTGGACATCCTTGAAGCTCTGGCACAGCGGGGAGGGGGAGGAGTGGCAGGGGCAATTTATGTAGCCCTAACAATATTTGTACCCCCATAATTTGATGAAATAAAAAAAAGAAGAAGGATCTTGATAAATTCTGGCCCCTTGTTCTTAGACTTCTCAGGCTCCAGTACTGCGAGGAATAAATTTCTGTCCATTATAAATTATCCAGTCTCAGATATTCTGTAATAACTGCACAAAATGGACTAAGACAGATACAAATATCGTTTCTATAAAATAATGACATAAACACAGTGATAGTCTATCTTTGATTATAAAGTAAGATCTAACCCAGATATTGGCTGTCTCCCCTCTAAAAGATCAAATTCCTCTTTTTTATTGAAAAAGGAGTTTCCCCTCAGTTCTAGGCTGCAATTTCTTCTCTCTAGGACTCTCTCAGTTGCTTCAGAAGAGCCATTCACTTTGCAATCCTCTTCCCAGTCACTTAAATTGCCTAACTGCCACCAGATGGTTATTTTATATATGTACCCAAGATGAGGGAAGTTAGGTTTTTCAGGTTTTCCACTGGACATCAGATTGCTTAAAAATTGAAGCATAGCCTTACTGATCATAAAAACTTAGGGTGATTTTCTGGGGAAGAAATAATGCTTTGCTTCCTTATCCACACAAAAATATTTGCTTTTTTATAAAAAAAAATTGCTGTATCTCAACCTCTGTTGCCATTTATTAATAAATGACAGTTAAAAAATTTATCATATGATTTTTATGTTCTCCAACAAGAGAAATAAAGGTTTAATAATGTTTGGCCATTTGAAACATTACCTAGTTGATGAAATTGTTATGGCATTAAATCATTCCATTCTTGAGCAAAGAAGGAAAAATTGTGAAATACATTAAATTTATATATCTTATTTTTTTATTAGCTACTCTTATGGCAAGTTCCTTTATCATCTGTCTTCTATTAATAAAAATTTTTGAAGCAGTAAATACAAAATTTCTGTTCTTTTTTGGCTTCGAGAAGCTAGGTAAGAATCTTTAAGCTGGCCATTTTTATTAATGATTGACCAAGAAAAATTACTTAATAAACTTGTGTTAAAATATAAAATAAGAAAAATCCTTGATCACACATAGTCATAGTTCTGTTCATAAGCATACATTTTTCTGGCAACAGCAATTAAAAAGGTACAGATTATTTTAAAAATTATCAATAAGTTAGTATTATTCCTAGAGTCTTATTTAAATATGTAATAGTAAATAATGTTTCTTTATATAAATATTTATTATATTTTATTTATATAGAAATGTGTAAACTCTAATTCCCAGACAAGATGATATACCAAATAAGTACCTAAAATCTCAAAATAAGTAAAAAATGGGATATTAGGAGATTTACCAAATTAAATACAGATCAATCAACTAATATAATATTACTGATTTATCCTCAATTATATGTAAGTTATTGCTATAAAGACTATAAAAAGGTCCATATTATTTTTATTATAAAGCTAACAAACGAGTTGTGTTCTACCTGCATGGCCAATTACACTCAATACTTTCTGAATAATAATAATATGTCAGCAAAAAATAAAAAAACGACAACTTCAGAGAGTACACAGACTAAATTTCCAATTGGGACAAAATTGAAAAATATGGTGTATAATTAATAATGAAGAACTTTCTAGAAGCTCTGCCTTTAGAGTTGATTTTGAAAAAAGGGCCTCTCAATATCAATTATCTAAATTTTCATCATAGTTTCATAGGAGTAAGATTTTGAGACACTAATGAGAATATTGTTGAAGAAAGAATGTAAAGCTTTTTATATGCTGATATACTAATAATGGTAAAGTTAGAATTCTCCTGTAAGTGCACACTATATCTTGGATATTTTAACCTGGCATAGAAGTTATTTCCAGGCATTGAAATGGTTTATCCCATCTACCACATATATTAAAAATAAATTATATGACAAGTTGCATTAAATTAATATACATCTTATAAAATCAAACAGCAATTCTTGTTAGAACTCAGTGTTTCTAAGTAGAGCCAAGTTAAAGGCTATTGAAGCACATGGTATCCAAGTATGTGCTATCTAAAATGCCACAAAGTAAATATAAGAAATACTCCATGTTATGCTGTAAAATACTCAATGACTTCTGGTAAACAAAATTTATATATTCTACATACTTAAAAAAAAAAAAAGGGCTATGCTCTCTGGGACACTGACTACATCTACAGCCATAAATGACAGAACGAACCACCACTCATAATCAGGATGATTAAGATGGCAGAAAATACAGTTACATTTTCATTCACATTAATGTCCAGTAGTTAAATAAATGGTCATTTTTACCATGCATTAACATTAAAAGCATGTATATTCTATTATTTATCTTCATTATAAGATTGGATAACATTGAAAATAGATGTTGATTAATGCCACTGTGAAAGATGGTTATGAAAGAAAATACATTTCCAGAATGAATTTAATTTTTGAAACTACCAGATATAAAAATGTCTTATTTCTTTGAAATACTAAATAGTAATATATATGATCATAACACTGCTAAAATAATTCAATTTAAATATTATGAATCATTTGTATTGGAATATCCCAGAAAGTTACAAAATTTCATCTCTTTTACACCAAATAAAAGGGAAATATAATCATACTTCTGCCTCCAAATTTGCCTTCTATAACTTCCTTTAAGTTTCAGTAAATCATGACAATTGTGTTCGATATGAGCTTAATATGAATCTTCTCCAAATTTAGATATCATGTAGCCTTTAATGTCATAAGACATTAAGTAGGTCAATGTCACATAAACATCTTTGTACATAGATGGGTTTAATCTTAGACGACCTCTTAATATACTTAAGGACAATTAAAACACAAAAGCATTTAGTAACTTGCAATCATCCTCTTGATATCACCATCAAAATAATGCACATCTTCAGAAGATATGAAATAAAACATAAAAACATCAATCAAAACTGATATTCATTAATTAAAATCTTTCAGTATTCATAATATTTGAACAATATTATTTGAAAATCAAGAATTTTTTATATGGAATTGTTAGTCAAAAGCATTAGATGATATAACTTTATAAATGGTGTAAGATATTGTCATTTTAATCTATTTGAGTACTTTCTTAAAATCTTTTTGAGTTTGTCACACATATTGAAACATAGAGAAGTAAAGTGATGTGTCAAAGTTATGAAACATATTTGTTCCATATATTTTTCCATACACTTCATCTTTGAGTTACAAACAAACAAAAGCTATTTATTTAGCATTTGTAGGGTAAACAGTGATTTGTCCAAAATGCTGGAGCCTCATATATTTGTTCTTTGGGGTTTTTTTTTTTACTATTTAACTCTTTCATTTATCACATATTTACTGCACACTAAAATTTTTAAGGGCCCATGTATTCCCAAAGATTACAAAGAGAATAATAACTTATGTTTATTCCTCATGAAGAAAGTGACAATTAAAGTGCAATATAATTTGCATAGTAACAGTAGTGTTCTGAAAGCTCCAAAGAAGGGTCTCCAATACCAATTAAAAAGTGAGATGAAAAAATATGTCTTATGATATGGATCTGTGTGTTTTCCCCAAGGTGGTTATTTTTTATAGTTTGCATCTACAGTCCTAAAATGTAGCTTTGTTAGGAGATAGATATAATGAGATGAGAATTGCTCATTCTCTGACCATTAAGGCACTGACCTCTCTGCCTTTGCACCCACTTAGTCTGCATCTCCTGTTATTTTAACAGCAGTTTTCTGTCTTTCCCTGAGGATTTGCCCTCCACCTAATTCTCTGGATTTCACATTAGCTCATCTAGTCAAGGATTTCCTTTCTGCAAATATCACGTATAATCAGTTGCACCTTCTATTAGTAATAAAATATTCTCATCTCCATGGAAACATTTAAATACCATTCAATTTGGAGAAAAAATTACAAAAAAGAAAAAAACTTTTCTTGATCCCATGATCCCCTATATTCCACTATGATCTCATTCTCTATTCTTCATGCAGGGCCAAATCCACAACACAGTTCATATATTGCACTGTCCTCGCCTTCCTCCTCCTTTCCTTCCTTCCTTAACTCATTTTAGTTGGGTCTCTTACCAATATCATCTCAGTTAAACACCAAAAATCTACTTTTGTGAAATCCTATGGTCAGTTTTCTGTTTTCGTCTTGCTGGACTTTCCTTCATCATTTGGCTATGACCACTTTCCTTAGGTTTCTGTTAAACTTCACCTTTATGTTTTTCCTTCTTTCTCCTGGCTGTTCCTATTCCTGTTTCCATCGCTGATCTTATATTCTCACAACTCTAAATAACATCTGTATACAGATGATTGCTACCGTGTTTCCCCTAAAATAAGACAGGGTCCTATTTTTATTTTTCCTCAAGAAGACACCCTAGGACTTATTTTCAGGGGATGTGTTATTTTCCCTTCAAAGCCTCAGCTTGCAGCACACATAAACTGACAGGGGGAGCCGACCTTGTTGGTGGGGCTGCTCGCACCTTTCCGGTCACCTCTGGGATATTAGCTGTAATGATGGGGCAGATGAGAAGGACTGCTCGTCTTCTTTATTGCTCTGGACGAAATGCATGGGTTGTGCAGATATGCTGCGTAGCCACGCCCATCACTAGGTCTTATTTTCAGGGTAGGGCTTATATTGTGCAAATGCTTAGAAATCCTGCAAGGGTTTATCTTATGGGTAGGTCTTTTTTTATTTTTTTATTTCAGCATATTATGGGGGTACAAATATTACGGTTATGTGTATTCCCCACGCCCCCCTCCCCCCTCGAGGCAGAGCCTCAAGCATGACCACACCCCATACGTTGCACATCTTACTCATTTTGTTTGTATATACCCATCCCCTCCTCCCCCCTCCCACCCGCCCAACACCCAACAAATGTTATTCCTACATGTCCACTTAGGTGTTGATCCGTTAATACCAATTTGCTGGTGAGAACACGTGGTGCTTGTTTTTCCATTCTTGAGATACTTCACTTAGTAGAATGGGTTCCAGCTGTATCCAGGAGTATACAAAAGGTGCTATATCACCATTGTTTCTTAAAGCCGAATAGTACTCCATGGTATACATATACCACATTTT
>CAUYPO010049871.1:0-17267 GCA_963574435.1 Cheirogaleus major | reverse complement strand
GACCAGCCTGAACAAGAGCGAGACCTCTGTCTCTACTAAAAATAGAAATTAGCTGGACAACTAAAAAAAAATTAGCCGGGCATGGTGGCACATGCCTGTAGTCCCAGCTACTTGGGAGGCTGAGGCAAGAGGATTGCTTGAGCCCAGGAGTTTGAGGTTGCTGTGAGCTAGGCTGATGCCATGGCACTCTAGCCCAGGCCACAGAGTGAGACTCTGTCTCGGAAAAAAAAAAAAAAAGTCTTGTGGTAGTGGAATTTATCCAATAGTAGCAATACTTACAACAACAATTTATATGTGCATATATATAAAATCTTTTTCACAGTCATTTCATAGATCAGTCCTTTTGTTACTCCGCAAGATATTATCCTTCCCCACCTCTGTAGGAGAGAAAATAGAGGCTCAGGAATTGAGTCATCCAAGTTCACAGGCCTAGGCAGAGCTGAGACTCAATTATGGATTTTTGTCTTCCAAGTCCAGCATTCCTTCCATTTTACTGCCTCAGAGCATCATTTGCAAAGAGGAGCACTGACTATAACACACACACATTCTATACAGCAGAATTCTCATCCCCACTGATGTGCCAGTGTTCACTCTCCCAAATGCCCAGAGTCAAGATGCTGGAAAATAAATGGCCCAGAATCTGTTTTCACTCACAGGACTACCTAAACCTTCTGATGGGAGCACCATGCCAGGAAACCTTTGCTGTTTACTCATAAAGTTGAAAAAAATATTGTGAGTTGTTACTCCAGCTCACCAACTACTTACTCTGCTTCCTCAAAGAGATTCCCAATGTTTTTCAGTGGCTCTGCTGCTGGGCTCTGTGCCAGGATGTCTTTTATCTCACTGACTTTCTTCTCTACCGAGTCCACAGTCTCTCGGTAAGGCCCAATCACACCACTGATCTTCAAGGCCTTGGCTTTCTCCAGGAATTTGTGGGTCCTGTTGGTCAACTCGGCAATGATCACATCCCAGAGAGCAAAGCACTGGTGGCAGGGTGTGCAGTCAGGAAAGACCCCCGAGTACCCTCGTGTGCACTTGTCACAGCGTGGACCCTCGACACCCTCCACGCAGACACACTGGCCTGTGGACTGGTCACACTGTGGCGTCTCAATGCCCCTGGGGTCACAGTCACAGGCTGGAAGGAAACAGAAATGCAAGCTGATCTACTTGATCATGAACCTCAGTGACAAGATTTGGCATTTAGAATCCTCATCTGTTGTTAAAATGGGAAGGTGTCGACCATCAATGACGCTTTACCAACAGCTCCTGTAGAGATGGTAGCAGCTTCTTCCAGCATATGCAAGACCTCAACTCTTGCTAACCCCTTCTTAATCATAATAATTAAAAAATTCACAGCTAACACTTATTGAATACTTACCATACGACAGGCATTGTAGAAATGTTTTACATGCATCCTCTCATTTAATCCTCACAATAACCCTATGGGATAGATGTTACAATACTGTTTCACAGATGTAGGAGCTGAGGCATGGAGAGACTGTGTAACATGCCCCAAGTCTCACAGCAAGGAAAAGGACCAGCCAGGATTCAGATTTAGCACTTTCCACCCCCATAGTCTGTGCTCTTAACCTCGGTCCTGCCTCTGCCTCCCTCTTACTCTGACTTCCCCACGGACCATGTCAGCACAGACAATTCAGGTTACATCCTGATGACATGAGCCATCTGGCGTAAGATGCACCATAAATGAGCAGCTCCTAACATAACTGATCCTATCTCATCACTAGCGCAACAGTGTGAATATTTGGTGAAACACAATAAACTTGATCAAAAGAAAACTAAATCCAAAAGAAGTTACAGGAATTCTAAGTATCGAGTCGAAAGGCTTTCAGCTAAGTATAATCTCATCCGCGGGTGTCTGCCATTGTGGTAACCACTCCCAGCACTACAGGCACAGGCTCATAAAATGTCAGAAGGGATCTTGGGAGCCATTCAGTCTCCTGGGCCCAATAGGTTTGACCTCTTATGCAGAGCCAAATGGCACAGGGTAGAAATCATGCATGGTACAGGGTAAAAGTCAGTGTTCTTGGCCAACAGCTGTGGCTGAGACAACTTATCACAGTGTCTGTGCTGTTGACCCTGGCTTACAGTCCCAAATCTCAGGTGACCAAATCACTTTTATGTCAACACCTGACATTTCACAGTATTTGTATAGTGTTTGAATTAACAAAAGGCCTGTACACACATCTTATCGCAGGCCTTACATCCATTTCTCTGGGAAAAGGTGGGGATAAATAAATTAAAATCTTACTTCCCTAACTAGATTGTGTACTCTGTGCAGGGACACGTCCTAACACTTTTCGTACTGCATAGAAATCTCTAAGACGCCAGGGACTGCACGTTTTTGGGCAAACTGCACGTTATTTAAATCATCATAACTACAGTGAAAAACAAGAAAACTCGTGAGCGGTCCTTAACAGATGATGCGTAAAACAGGAGAAAACTTTTTACAGTTTGCTAAACAAGGCCCTAACCTCATTTCAGTATAGGCATATTACATACCTTTATAAAAGAAAATAATCCTCCTAAAATGCAATGTCCACCATGGCAAAGCAGAACAGAGTCATAATCTCAGATACCTTTATAAAATCTTCTTGGGACAATAGCTATGATTTGCCTCTGAAAGGCTTTCTAATGGAACATCTTCCAGAACTAGTTATACTGATAGTCCTGAGAGCTGCTCACGACACCTCCATCCTCAACACACAGATGTGTTTGAGGCCCGTCCCGCTCATTTGACCCTCACAGCACCCTATCTCGTACTGCTCGAGTAGCAAGTCTGAGGACAGCATCCTGGTTAAGAGCACAAATCCCGCCTTCCCCACAGAGCAGCTGTGTGACCCTGGACAATTAAGAAACCAAGGCATGGCTTCCACATTTGTGAGAGCGGGTAATGATTATACCTACACCTCATAAGATTGCTTTCAGGATAAAATAATAAATTGCCTAAAAGAACATATGGTCTATAATAAGCATTCAATAAATAGCTTTTACTACTGCTTTCTATGTCCCTACAAGTGTCTGGTGGTCTCCTGCCCAGAGTGTTGCTTGATCACATTTCCATTGGATAAAAGGGGAAAAAAAGTCCATGTTTATGTGTTTGCCAAAATATCATGATGATTCAAACATTTGAAGTTCAGAATATTTCATTGCTCAACCTTTAGTATTTTAAAACATAATAGTTTCCTTGGTACCTGGGGTTTTCAAAATTAATCCTTAGGATTTCAAAACTAAAACTTGGGTTTTTCTTTTTTTTTTTTTTGTAAACATTATTTCTTTCTAGGCACTTTAGGTATATTTCATTTTTCCTGTGTTTAGGGGAACGTTCTCATACTGAATCAGGAAGCAGCTTAGGCAAATTGTGGATAACTTTACTTGTGATTCCCTAGATCATTAGTTCTATGACATGTTCCTTGAAAAAAGGGACCCACGATTAAGGTTAATTTGGGGAATTCTATATGCCCCCCACTGATGATTAAAAACAAATATCGGGGCCCGGCACAGTGGCTCACACCTGTAATCCTAGCACTCTGGGAGGCTAAGGCAGGAGGATTGCTTGAGCTCAGGAGTTCAAGACCAGTCTGAGCAAGAACAAGAACCCATCTCTACTAATAGAGAAATTTAGCAGATAGAAAAATTTGCTGGGTGTCATGGTGTATACCTGTACTCCCAGTTACTCAGGAGGCTGAGGCAGGAGGATCACTTGAGCCCAGGAATTTGGGGTTGCAATGAGCTACAATGATGTCACTCCACTCTACTCAGGGAAACAGAGTAAGATTCTGTCTCAAAACAAAAAGGCCCCCCAAATATTAGCATATTAAAGACTCAGGAGTTCTGCAGGGAAACCTTATTTCACATTGTTTTTACCAGTTGTATCCCAAACTCATTTCACCATGGGATCTTTTCTTAGTGGAATACCTGGTAATACCCCAGAGAAATGATGAGAAATGCTTGGGAAAACCATTACTTTCATCAATTTCTGAGGTCAGAACAGGAAGAACTTAGGTAATGCTGTACCTGAAAAGTTTATGTTGTTTAGATTTTGGGAATAGATTTCTGTATCACTTGGTAAAATTCAGTCATCTTCCAGAAAGCTAAATGTTACCTGGGCCCTAGACTCTCAAACTTGGGTGTGCATCAGTCACCTGGAGAGCTCATGAAACACCATTGCTGGGTCCCCACTCTTCCACCCCCCGATTCTGATTCAGTAGGTCTGAGTGGGTCCAAGAATTTGCATTTCTAACAAGTTCCCGGAAGATGCTGATGTTCAGAGTTACCAGACCCTATTTTGAGGAATACTGACTAAGTTATTTTCCCAGCTGTTTCTGCCTTCCTTTCGTATGTTAGAGTGTATGTGTGAGAGAGAAAGAGAAAGAGAGGGAGCACATGCTCGCACCTTCAAAAGGTGGCGCTGGGGCAGAATCATGACTTTGGAAGTTTACCAATGTAGGCTGATGCACAAACCTAAGGACCTATGTAATGGAGGAAGAAATGATGCCATTTCTTTGTCTGCTCCTGCCCTGCAGAGGTTACTTTGTCTGCTCCTGCCCTGCAGGCTTCAGCCAGTGGTCAGAATGGACAGCCCATGGAACCTCTCAGGAGGTGGCACAATAAACCAACTTTGGGGGCCAACTTACCCTGCGTCTCCCTTAGGCTTAAGACAACTGAGGCAGATACTGCACATGCTTCTGGTTTGCTTAGAAAATCAGTCCTAAATAAGTTTTCACTGGATTCATGCTTGGGGTATGGGATGTTATCCATAAACTTTTTTTTTTTTTTTTTTTTGAGACAGAGCCTGTGTTGCCCAGGCTAGAGTGCCATGGCGCCAGCCTAGCTCACAGCAACCTCAAACTCCTGGGCTCAAGCAATCCTTCTGCCTCAGCCTCCTGAGTAGCTGGGACTACGGGCACGTGCCACCATGCCTGGCTTATTTTTTCTATATATATTTTTAGTTGGCCAATTAATTTCTTTCTATTTATAGTAGAGACGGGGTCTCACTCTTGCTCAGGCTGGTTTCGAACTCCTTAGCTCAAACGATCCGCCCACCTCAGCCTCCCAGAGTGCTAGGATTACAGGCGTGAGCCACCGCGCCCGGCTCCCATAAACATTTTAATTTCTCTGATAGATACTTTTTATTTCATTCTAAAGGCATGTCTTGCTCTCATTCTGTCACAGGCATCTTTGAGGGGGAAACGCTAGCCCAACAATGTAGCACTTTAAAAGCAGATAAGCCTTCCTTCCTTATCTGGCCAAGGGAGTTTAGTCTGGGCAAGCATTCCAACTTCAGCACTCTTTAGAAGACAACAGCCAGTTCAGCTGAACTGACCAACATTCTTTTCCCCCAGCCGAAAAGTGAATTGTCAAATTTCACAGATGACTGGATTGCAGTTTTATCACTGAAAAAGTCAGTCCTGAGTTCTCTCTGGAAAGACACCAAATGACTATTTTAAAATGCATCAGGTTTGGTTTCAAACTGAAGCTGGGAACTGCTAAAGCTCCTATGGACGTGTTCTTCCTTCCTTGCCTACTGAATTTCCAGAATTACTTCTCTTAGGGTCACCTGGAGGCAAGTACCAGAGGCCCACTTTTACAACCTTATATAATAAATAATAAAAAGATCCCCAAAGAATACTTTCAGTGAAACTCTAACACTCACGTGGCTGAAGCAGAAAGGTCAGTCCACACTGGACAATTTAAAACTTCATGGACACCAATATTATGTAGGGGATTCTCCAATCAACTCTCACACACACCAGGATCTAAAAAACTACACACCAACTATGCAGGCTGTAGCTGACAAGTCCAGTGGGGTTTCTCCTCTCTTATGTGAAAGAGATCAGAGTCCGAGTGACCTGGAGGCACCGTGTTGCTTGAAGAAATGGGATTATATGGCAGAGAATCAAAAACCTTCTCTTGGAAAGGAGAGTGCATATATAGCAAAAGTTGTTGCCTGATCTTTAAGGTGAACAAATCATGAAGATGAAGAATAGCATTTTAAGAATGAGATGATCATTTTAATGAGCCATAAGAATTCTATTTTCATCTATAACTATACTCTCTGTTCTGTGGCCAATAAGTTTTTTCTATTTTTACTAAATTTTATCCTTTAAAACATGATTACTAAGAGGTAGATAAATAAAGGATATTACACCAATTTTAAAGCTATTGAGCCCCAGAGGAAAATATCAGCAGGTCAATGCCAGAGTGGAGAACAGTCTATGTACCTATTTATCAGACGGACCTAACTTTCCTGCTTGGTTTATATCCTTCCCTCTCCTCCACACTTCCTCTGCCCATTGAACCAAGTCCACCCTCAATGGCCTGCCATTTAAGGCTTTGCACACTTTGGTGACACCAAATCTCCCCATGACTCTCCAGCTAAGACTATTTTCTTGAGGATACCCCCCATAGCCTGGCTGCTACATGCTATCCTTATTGTCCTTTAACAAGGACAATAATTTCCTCTCTAAATACTAGCTGTCAGTGAGGACCCAGCATGCCTGTGGAATGAGCAGGGACACTGGGCCACACCGGCCTGGTTTCAGAGCCCAGCTCTTCGTCACTCAAGGTATATCTTTGGGCAAGTCACTTAACCTCTCTGAGTCTGAGATTTGCCAACTGTGAAAAGGAGGTATTTACCCCCATAGGCTGTTTGCTCCAAGGAGAAAATTAAGACTGTGTATAGACAGGCCAGAAAGTGATTCTCTGTAAATGGCCACTAGATCTAACCTTTTCCATGAAACCTTTCCTAATGACTCCAGTTCCTACTCATCTTGCCCTCTCTGACAACCAAAAAGGTCTGCACCACTTCTTTCCTGCTCTCTGCTATTCTGTTACTTCAAGTACCCCCACTCATTTCCCCAGTAGCCTGCTAGTGCCTCTCATTCATCTCTCAGTCATTCTCCACCATGTTTACTCCCCACTATGCACCACTGGTCACTCAATGCTGGGTTGATTTATGTACCTTTTCCCTTGGAAACTTAAGTTTGCTTTGGGACAAAGAAAGTGGTGCATCCTAAGAATAGTCAGGTAACAGGGTTCTCTTCTACCACATACCTCGCCTCAAAGCAATACAGGACTCCAGGATTTGCTACAGTGCCAAAAGGTTAACTGATACTTTACCTAGGTGTTTCCATTGTACTGAAAGCAAGGGAAATGTAAATTATTTCTCTCTTTTTCTGACATTCTCTCCTATCCCTTTCCTTTTTCAGTCTCAATAATATAACTTCAATTTTAGAATGGAAGTTGGAGGAAGAATATGATTTCATCTGCAGAAATGAGCTGCCTGCCTCTCTAGCCCAGGGGTTGCAAACTTTTTATGTGAAAGTTCAAATAGTAAGTATATGGCTTTGCTGGCCATCTGTCTCTATCATGATTACTCGATTCTGGCACTGCAGCACAAAAGTAGCCAAGAACAATACATAAACAAGTGAATATAAAACTTTTTTTTACCAACATGGGCATGGGGCTGGATTTGGACCCCTGTCTATAGTTTGCCCACATCTGGTATAGCCTATCACTTCTGGGGACACAGATTCTGTTACTGGGGTTATATAAGACAAGACTTCTCTCTACTAACAACAGTATTTATGGTTCTTAAAGAATCAAAGTCTGATTTCCTGAGTCACAGAAGAAATAAAGAATAAGGTGGGTGATTGTGAAGAAATCCAACCTGAGAAAAGAATACAGGCATTCTAAAGATTAACGTGTGGGCAAGGGAGTGTGCTGTGTTTTTCTACTAAAGGTGTATGAAATGAGAAACAAGCATGATGTGGAAATGGCCACTGCCCAGAGCCTCTCATCTGTGCCCACATTTCTAAACCCAGTTTGCTTGGGTTTAGAGACACTAGCCTTTTCCAAAAGAGCCAGAGGCCCCAAATGGAAATTTACCCTCCTTTTGCTATCTATGAATCAACAGAAAGATTCCTCATGTGACCTTTTGACTCCTTGGGGGCACAATGCAGAGCTCCAGGCTGTTTTCTCCAGCAAGTCAGGCAGTGGGTGGATGAGATTCTCTCTCCGACCCAGCACAGTGGTGGGCTTGTTCAGACTTGGCACGATCGCCCAACTGCCCCAACCCGCCTGGACAATGGGAACATTCAACCATCTGTAAGTTGGAGGCTCAACTCATTTGTCTTTTGCATAACTACATTTTTTTCCATAAGGAGAATACTTAGCTATGATCTAAGCATTTCTATAAGCATATTGTTAGCTAGATGGCACAAGAAAAATTTGTACCCTTCTCACAAACCATTTCAACTGAAAACATATTTGGCAATTAGTTACACAACTGGAGAAAAGAATTTATGTTCTTTTCCCATAGTTCCACCTAATTTTGGATGATACCTCTTCTTGTCCCCACTGATCTGTGGACCCAGTCCCTTCAAGTTCTCATCCTCCTGTTTCCATTTGCAAACGTGTTCCAGAACGCACAGAACCCTGAGCCTGGTCTGCCTCTGCATCTTTGTCCCTGCCCTGCATGCACAAGGCCCTGTGGCTGGTGATGGGACTCCCACACTGGTAACACAAATCATTCTCATTCTCTCCGGGTGCTTGGTGAGTAACAAGTTTCCTCCACAGGGTGCCAGAAGCCCAAGCATTCTCTGAGAGCCTGCTTTAAGCACCGTGGGATGTTCATCATTCTTGGCTCCTGCACACCAAGTGCCTAAAGCAATTGCACCACCATGGTGATGGCCCAAAATTCTCCCCTCCCCCCAAATTTCCCAATGTCCCCACCCTAGAGCTCAGCCACTATGGGCACAAAGGAGAGATGGTGCAGACCTTAACACCCTAAAAGAGGCATCAACATTTTATATCTTTGCATTGCTGAAGTTAGCAACAAGGTCAGGTACCTTCACCCTAGATCATAACGCTTTGGGGAAAGGGACTTTTTAGTCCCCATTATAAAAGCCTAAAGATGAGGTTGGAGAGATGACATAATTGAGTAGGAAAGCAAGGGGAGAATGGAATCCCTAGATCTAGAACCTGACAATCTCACTCAGGGTATTTTCCCTTGAGTCCACATCCTTGGAGAAGCTTATGGTATCTCCGGAGGGCTTGAAATCAACATTTTCTTGCTGGGGGTGGGCTGGATGGATGTGAAGACTCAGGTTATAATATTAAGGTCACAAATATGGAAAGATCTGAAAAAGATTAAGTTAGGACAAATTCTGCATGTATTTCAAAATATATAGAGAGATTGACATGGATAATGAATACCTATAAATGCACAGAAAGACGGACTGGAAACAATCATACCATACACTTGAAGTGAATGCAGGCAGCCTGGTGCCAGGACCAGTGGTCTTTGCTATGGGTTCTCTTCATTTGCCTGCATCCCTGCTGCCCTGGAGCTACTGGGACTGCCAGAACAATGGGTAAACCACAAAGCCAGAGGATCTTTGCAGCTCCTCCATTAACTAAAATTCTATGATTACCTTAAAGAGAAAAAGGAAATGCCAAAGGGAAGAGCAGAAAGGAATAGACACACAGGGTTTCAATGCATTATCCTCATAAAAACCACGGTTCTTTGCAGAATACTTCGTTTATGTTTTGTATTGCTTGTTTGCTTTTCCTGACTGTCAGTTTCTTATGTAATGAGCTGACCTTTCTTCTGAATAAAATGAACAAAAAAGTTGGCGAACACCGATGCCATGAATCTAGCACTCCGCGAAGTTTCTAAACCAGGATCTAACTTTTGACCTAAACAAGTTGACACAGTTCCCATAAGCCAGTTTCACTGGCAGATTTAGAGGCAAAAGTTTAAAGGAAAGATAAAAGGGTAAGGGGTAAAGTTCTGAGCGCTACATGAACAATTCTCTGATTGACTCTGACTCTGGGTAGCAGGCTTTTCCTGCTCACAAAGCTAAGATGGAGCAAAAGGTCAGAAAGCTTTGGCAGAGAAAGCTATTTTGCCAATGACACATGCTGATAGAATCAGGGTATGTGCAATGATAGAGCCATTATCTGCAGAAAGATCAAGCCCTCGGGGCATTACAAGATTGAGGAATTTAACAGAACAGTGATTACAGCCCTGGAAAAGCCCGATTTCAAGCAGGGTGTTGCATTCAGGAGACATCTTGGAGCACTTTGTCCTCTGGATGTCAGTACCTTCTGATGGAAGTGAGAACATCAGATCTTAATAAGAACCAACATCTGGACTGGAGAATGATGGATTAAAAAGTTCTTGTTTATCGACACAGCAAACATCGTCCCTTCTGTGTAACAAATCTCAATTTAATCTAAGATGTCCATACAAACCCTTCTGGCTAAGCTTCAATTTAAAAAACAAATTATATGCAATTTGTTCTGGTTTTGTCAGTTGAAGTTTTTCTGCTGTTAAGGAACAGATGAGTTTACACTCAGAAGGAAAACATAATTTTTAGATTTCTAACCTTCTATAGGAGATACTGAATGAGTTGCTAACTTGAAGATCTGTATTATTTCTTGCTATAGTTGTATCCAAAACAGGAAAAGGTCATTTTTAGAATTTAAAGTCCAAGAAGGACCCATTTCAGATGTACAATAAAGAAAATATACCAAAAAGCATACAAGATACTACAGAAAATATCTATCCATAGTTATAAATTAAAAACAGAGAAGAAAATCAAGTGGGAAAGAATAGGAACACAGTTGAAACAGCCTATTAAATCTCTTCTGTAAATGCTTTAAGATCTGAAAAAATAATTTGCCAGGTCAAAAAAAAAAGGCAATAGCACTGAAATTAAGCAATCCTTATGATTCACATGATTTTAACAAATTTTTGTTCTTAAGAAAATGTCTTTTCCTTCACACTCCTATTTTTTTCATTATCTTAAGCCTAAGAAAGAATCTGGGTTTTATTCACATTTAACAGACTTGGAGCTCCTCCCATAACATACCCTTTGTTGTGTGTGAACACAACACGTACAACATCGCTCTCTGGTTCTCACTGGTGAGGACATTGTTTTACTGCACATACGCCAAGAGTTTTAACTGTCAGTAGAGTCTACTTGATCCACTGAATCAAATGATCTTACTAGAATAACCATTTATTCCTGCATGTGCGCCATCAAGGAAGCTGGCCACAAAACACTGTTCAGAGGAGGGAAAAATTATTTTGCACAAATACTCGGTTCATATGGTCCCATTTTGGTTAAAAGCATTAACAAAAAGCAGCTCTATGTGTGGCTGTCCTGTGTGCATCCTGGGGTGTGGGGCCGGAAGAGTGAGCACATCCACTCTTACTATCTAGACTTATCTGCAGGGCTAGATTTGTTATATATATTTTTAAACAATCAGCCTTAATTTCTTTTATAGTTAAACACAGAGTTTTTTTAATAGACAAATTAATCTGTAGTGTACTTTAGTATTGACAGAAGGCCCTTACAGACCCCCGCCCCCCCACCCTGACCAAATGCCAATACAAGAATGCCGGAGCTCACCTCGGCACTCCACGTCGGGGTCTCCCCAGAAGAGCTCCTGGCACTCGCTGCAGGTGCGGCCTCCAAACCCAGGCATGCACTGGCACTGCCCCGTGAACTGCGGCCAGAACACAGACCTCGGTCAAGCGGGCTTCAGGGCAGAAGCCGGTTGTCATTTTTCCCCCTAGCTGCCAATTAGAAGTGGGACTGCACTGTTTGCCTGAGAAGGCCTCCACGTGCTGACTAGGAAGAGGGATTCTCACTCTGATCGCAGGTGCTGCGAGCACCATGCCGGCATCTCCTAACTGCCCTTCTGCAGCAGGGTCTGGACAGGTTCACAGCGTTACACTTCATTTGCATGTTTTCTTCCTGTTGTCCTCACAGATCAATAACAATCCTAGGCCACATGTGACTCACCTGACTTAGGGAGTATGTCATTTTTAGTGGCTGTCAGGAAACAGCAGCAGTTTTTACAATGCTGGCTATGGCTATTTGGTACCTTTCAAGATTAGCAGCTAAGAAAACGTCTGATAAGCAGCCAGGTACTGAAGAGAAATGGCTCACCCTCGTCCGTTCTTACGCGAGTCTGCATCCACAGCTGGCATTCTGCACTGAAATGCTGTGGATGCGTCAGGTGGGGACTTCATAGTTATGTAGTCCCAGCCAGGGGGGATAAATGAGGGCTGATATCCAGCCCCTGCTGCTTGCCAAGCTGTGTGTCTTGGTGCCTTGCTATAATTGGAGCAAGGCTGCTGAATAAGCTAGCTGTCACCTGGGCTCATAAAGACATCACCCCTGCAACAACCCCTCACCTCATTACAAGAAGGCCCAAAGGAATGATCCGTGTTGCAGTTGCATGGGTCACACCCAGTGCCGCTGGCCAGCTGCCAGGTATTGGGCGCACAGCGGTCACAATTCTGCCCAATCACGTTAGGAAGACACAAGCACTGCCCAGTAGCTTTGTCACACTGGCAGTCAGAGCTGTTGCAGTGCTCCTGCACGGTGCCCAGGTAATTGCAGACACACTCTGAAAAAGAACATCGCTGCATTTACGGATTGTCACATTCACAAACATATAGGCATGCAGAAGTTAGCTAGGTCTAAAATGGCCAAGATTTTCCCTCTCCGGATCTCGACATTGAAGTGCAAAAAAGTAAAGAGATGGAGGTTATTAAAATACAAATCTAAATTATTGTTCTTTAGAATTTTTTACGATGTCCTATACAGTTCTGACATTTCCCAGGCAGATATGCACATTGACACATTTTGCCTAAAAGTATGTTCAAAATACACAGATTTAACAAGCTGCCGGTGAATCATTCTAAAATTGGAGACTTAACTGAAAATAAAAAATATGCCAGTGGGAATTGAGATATCTAATAATTTCAAGCTCTTGGCAGGGAACAGCAGTAATGAACATGTGGGACTTAACAGGTAGAAGCCCTTTAAGCTAGGAAGGCTTTGAGGAATCTGGTCCTGCTGGTCCTGACATTCCAGGCATGTTTGTATAAACAAAGCCAGGGGCCTGGGGGCTTTGCAGCTGCAGCCGGAGAAAACGCAGGCTGATCTCCTGATAAGGGAGAAATAAAGAGGTCTAAAAGAGAGATCTTAGCGATGTTACTTCTTTCTTTTCCTTAATCTGGAAGGCTCTGCTCCATCAATGCCACTGAAAAGGTGGGGACCAGAGCTGGTATTTAGGATCTCCTGGTCTTATTTGACCAGCAAGATCACGGTCATAACGTAACATCAATAAATCTGCTGGATGGTGTTTATCATGGTGACAGCTACCTAGTTTTTCCTTTCAATTATCTCTCCCAGGCACTGAGCCACATCTTGAGACTTCAGTTCTGCCAGAAAATGAGGATATAAAGGGAAAAAAAATTCAGTCTCTCATATTTCTTTTGTTGAAAGTGTAATTTTACCTCTCCGAACAAGTGTTTTCCCAAGTGAGATGCTCGAAGGGTAAAATCTTCAGCTAGGGTAGAAGGTAGAAATCACCCTACTCTGACAAGGTGTGCAGGAGGAACATGCATCTTACTTCGGCAGTCCTGCTGGAGGGCGTCCCCGTAGTACCCGAATCGGCAGAGCTGGCAGTGCTCCCCTTCCGTGTGGTACAGGCACTTGAGGCACCTCCCGGTGTCCTTGTCACAGGCTTCCGGGTCTGTCGTGTCAATGTTGTGGTGGCACTGGCAAGGCTGACAAGACCCCCCAGCGACTGAGGGATTGCCAAAGAACCCCGAGGCGCAGTCGTCACATCTGGAGCCTGTCCTCCCACAAAACCAAGCACAAGACGTTCAGCATGTTGAATGAAAAGCTCACCAGCCCCCTGGCATTCCTGCCTGGAGCGTCTTCGCTGCGCTATTTACAGAGCCTGGGATGATCACATCTGAAGGGGAAAGAACAGGCTTCAAAGTTGTAGGGGGAAAGCAGCATTCTGTAGTCTCTAACACCACCACAGCTGCCTCAGAGGCCACAGCGGGGCACGGACAGTTTCCATAAAGGTTCTAGCATGGAGGGCTTTAGCTTCTGAGTACACCGGGGTGGGGCAGGTTGGGAGCTAAGTAACAGTCAAACAAGGTAAGCATGGCTTGATGTTACAACAGTAACCCACAGATCATATAAACTGAAAAATTACGGCTCCTTTGTGAGCAACTTGAAAAACAGGATCCTTAGTGATAACTTATTTCCCTAAGAAATCCTGAAATTATGTGCAAAAAATATTTACTGAACTATGCATAACTAGTATTTGTAACAGTGGCTTCAAGGAGGAAATGAAAGGGAGTTTATTTTCACAACTGGCTAAATTCACTGAGCCTTGACAGATAATGTGAGTATAATAAACAGTGAGGAATACATTCAGGTATCTAGTGGTTCCTCAGATGATAGTCTTTTCTTTCGTCTGCCCACCACTGGGCCACTAGACTGCTTAGAGACACGTTTGCTAGGAGTTGGAAGAAGTAAAATATAATCTTTTTTCTCTTTAATAATGGAAAAGTGTTTCATAAGGTTTATGGATTTAAATGAGCTTGCTATCCTGCTTTGTGTTATAACACCATCAGACACTCAAGAATTGACTACCCTACATGACAAACAGGAAAAGAGCATCTTTTCTAGTTCAGGTTCCTTTAACTTTTAATTAAGCATTGTAAAAGTGAATTTAACTGGCTCACTCTTGATCTTTTTTCCTAACAATGAACTCATAAAGACACATCCTTTGCTTCCTCTTTGCCTCCCAAAGTCTGCACATGACTCACCAATGTATCCAGGATCACACACACACGCAAGCTGTAACGTAACAGGGTCTTGATAACAGCTCCTGGCAAACTGGCGCCCACTGTCGGGACCATCCGGGCAAGGGCAAGGGCGGCAGTGATCTCCTGACCCAATGATGGGGTCGCCATAGTAACCAGCCAAGCACCTGCATCAGTGGCAGGAGAGAAGGAGCCATGACTCACAGTTGTCAGAAACCTGTTCCAAGAAAAGTCTCTGAAACTGTTCTGTTTGGGAACATTCTTCCCCATTCCTCATGATTCCATGTGGAGGATTTTCCAATGGAGCAATGGTTCTCAAACTTTAGCTCCAATCAGAATCACTGGAGGGAGAGCTTGTGCAAACAGATTACTGGGCTCCTCCCCCTGAGTTTCTGATGTGGTAGGTCCCCTGCTGACCTAGGGACCACTGTGTTGGGGCGACACTCGGGGCCTCACCTGGCCCCTTACTCCCTGCTTCCCAGCAGAGCCACAGCTCCCCAGGTGCACTCCATGGTCTGTCAGCTGCCTGCCTGTGCCCTTACGTGAAGGAGTCTGTCCTTGCGGGGGTGGCTTCTACTTGTCTGCCTCCGCCTGTGCCTGGGAGGGGTGGTGTATTAGCAGCCCCACGGTGGCCACAGGTCTCAAGCTGTGTCCTATGACCCAGGTTTACCAGCACTGAAGCTGATGGGGATGCTTTCCCACCGGGTGGCTCCTGTGTCTGTGTCACCCAGGGGGCTCCACACTTGGGCAGGGATGAGGGACGTTACTTATTAACTCCCAAATCCAACAGGTCAGTCCCCTCCCTTTAAAGATAACAAACCCATGCAGGTTAAAGGATTTGTAAAGCTCACACAACTAAATAAAAAACCAGGGTTTGAATTCAGCCTCCTGACTTTTAGCAATAAATTCTTTTACTATGTCATGCTGCTTCTCATGATGAATGGTAATTAGGTTACTTTTTTGTTTCCTATAAGATCTTGAAGGAACTTGGGAGATAATTAGACCTAGTCATTCCACTCACAGAAAGCTACTCTAACTCACCCAAGGTTATAAGTAAGTTAGAAGCCAATTTGGGCTAGGAACTCAAGTCTAAGGATTTCCAATTCCGTTTTTCAGGTCTCTTGGAGGCAAAGGTAATTGTTTCTTAAATGGGTAGGAGGATTAAAAAATAGAAGAGGAAAGCTGTTCATAGGACATTAACTATTTAATCAGATACAGAAATAATGCAAGAACATCTTCCCTGATTATGGGCTGGGGAAACCTACAATGATAAAACAATTTTGTACACTGGTTTCTGGGAAGGTTTCTATGAGACTTTTCTAGGTGAAGCAAATCCAAACAGGTCATGATAGAAATTTGAGTGTTCATTTCTTGCCTCCCCTCAGGAATAATCTGAGCACAGAGTGTCCTTTTAAATTCATGGGATTGAAACTCCGATCATCTTGGAATGATGAGAAATTGGCTCAAACTGAATAGCAGAACTTCAAATACTTTAATAAAGTGTTGCTATCCAAACCTAGGGTTAAAAATCTTTCCTTTCCCCACACCCTTTCTCATTCTCCTGTAAGAAATCAAAACACTTTACAAATAAAATCCAAAGCCAGTCACAAATATCAACCAAGCCATTCTCACAGGATATTCTTTCCAGCACATTCCATGGCATGTCTGATTTCAAATCAGCGTTGTGGGTAACCACCTTTGTCGTCTACCTCCGTTCCCCTCCCCACTCTCTTCTCGCTAACCTGATTCTCGTCTGTCTCTCTTACTTATTTTCTATCTCTCTTTGAAAGAACGATAATGGAAAACATGGCAGAAAACAAAAGATGACACCAATATATTAATTTCCTTTCACTCTTGTATAACTGTTTCCTTGTTATCTTTTTAAGACACAATTTTATGGTTGGAAGGGACAACCTTAATACAAAGGAGTAGTCACTGGGACCTCCAAATTCTTGAATGCCACTTTAGCTTTGAACCAAGAGTCATATGTTATTTACTTCCTTCATGCCAAGAGTTAATCACATATTCAATTTTCACTAACAATTTCTCTTTCTTTTTTTTTTTTGAGACAGAGTCTCACTCTGTTGCCCGGGCTAGAGTGCCATGGCATCAGCCTAGCTCACAGCAACCTCAAACTCCTGGGCTCAAGCGATCCTTCTGCCTCAGCCTCCCAAGTAGCTGGGACTACAGGCACACGCCATCATGCCCGGCTAATTTTTTCTGTATTTTAGTTGGCCAATTAATTTCTTTCTATTTTTATTAGAGATGGGGTCTCTCTCTTGCTCAGGCTGGTTTCGAACTCCTGAGCGCAAATGATCCGCCCACCTCGGCCTCCCAGAGTGCTAGGATTACAGGTGTGAGACACCACGCCCGGCCTTTAGTTGTACTTTTAATAGCAGTATATCTGGTTACAATTAATGAATTTTTCAGCCATTGTAGGGGATTGGAAATACTGTTTAGAATTATATATGCATCCTTTACCTTATTTTTGGAAACTGATTCTGTAGGTCTAGAATAAGGCTCATATGTGCCTCTGTAAAGATCTTGAGATGATTCACTTTTTCCTTGCATAGACTTGCTTATTGGGCAGTTTCTA
>CAUYPO010049870.1:0-25052 GCA_963574435.1 Cheirogaleus major | reverse complement strand
TGTTGCCCAGGCTAGAGTGAGTGCCGTGGCGTCAGCCTAGCTCACAGCAACCTCAAACTCCTGGGCTCAAGCAATCCTTCTGCCTCAGCCTCCCGAGTATCTGGGACTACAGGCATGCGCCACCATGCCCGGCTAATTTTTTCTATATATTTTTAGTTGGCCAATTAATTTATTTCTATTTTTAGTAGAGACAGGATCTCACTCTTGATCAGGCTGGTTTTGAACTCTTGACCTTGAGCGATCTGACCACCTCGGCCTCCCAGAGTGCTATGATTACAGGCGTGAGCCACTGCGCCCGGCCTAAAAACTTTTTCTTTGGCTAGGTGTGCTGGCACATGTCTGGCCAAAGAGACAGGAAGATCGCTTGAGGTCAGGAGTTGGAGACCAGCCTGAGCAAGAGCAAGACCCCTTCTCTACTAAAAATGGAAAAATGAGCTGGGCATGGTGGCATGCATTTGTAGTCCCAGCTACTTGGGAGGCTGAGGCAGGAGGATCACTGGAGCTCAGGAGTTGGAGGTTGTAGTGAGCTATGATCATACCACTGTACTCTGGCTTTGGGTGACAGAGCCAGACTCTGTCTCAAAACAAACAAACAAAGAAACCCACAACTTGTTCTTCATTAAATTATTAAACAGTTGAGAAAGTAACTATTTGTTAGAGCAAAGATACAAAATAATACCTCATTTTTGTTTACCATGTTACATTTGCTGAGCACCTTCACATTCAACGGTCCATGCAGCCTCTGCCATATAGCCACCTAGTCATTCTGTATTGGTTGTCAATGAAACATAGTCACTTCTCCAAAGTCAGCAACAACATTTTTCAGCTAACGTGCTAAAGGTCACTGGAAAGATAATTGAGAGGTAAACAGGAGGGTTCTATTCCAGGTCCTTGGCAGGCAAACTGCAAAACAGATGGCTTCTCTTGGTTTCCCTCCAACCTCTTAGCATCCCTCTCTCCTGGGTCTCATAGGAACCAGGGCTATCCTGTCATCTTGGAGCATGCCTGCCACCCCTAAGCTCTTGTTCTAAAATGATTCTCCTCCTCTCCAATCAAAATTCTCTTTTCATTACTCTGAAAGTAGGTAATCATGCATTTTCCTTCTCTTTTTTAGGAAAAGTGTAGTTCATTTCCAGCTGATGAAGGAAAGAAAGGTCTTTTCTTTTTTAACAGAAGAATGCCAGCTAAAAAATGTAGAAGAAAAGATTTAATTATAAAATATCCATTTTGCACACCCTAATGATAAATTGGATACTAAAAGCATCAAGTGAAATGTTGTTGGGGAACAATATAGTCTCAAAGTGTCAAAGAAACATCCCATAGATTACTTGCTAATTACAAAGGGAAAACCACACCTTTACAGTGGAGATATCTGGCCATCACTACTTTAATCAAGAAATCAAGATAGTGGGAAACCAACATCATATGTCCTTGATGTGATGTAATATGAAGTGCACAGTGTCACTCATGAAATATTCTTGTGAAAACACATTTTACTTGACTATAATCAAATCTTTAGATCTAACTTCCAGTTTACAAGAAATTTAGGGGACAGAAAGCCAATTAAACCACAGCAAGAACAAACATCAGACAAATCTAGAATGTGACTCAATCAGTATAGCAACTGACTTAATTTATTTTAAAGATCAATGTGATTCAAATAAAAATTGAGAAGGACTTCTCTATATTTAAATATAGTAAAAGGACTTAATAATTAAATATAACCTCAATTAGATCCTGGTTAAAAACAAACCCCACAAAACTATAGAAGATATCTTTGACACAATTGAAGAAATTTGAATATAGACTGGGAATAGCCATTATCAGGGAATTATTATTACTTTTATTATATGTGTGTATAACTATCAATTTATTGCCTCAGCTCCAGTTCACACTTCAGTACTGCTTTGCAGTAATGCACTGGGCTCTTCAAGCATTTCTCCTTTACAGTAAGCACAGGGTGAAATTTAGACAATGGAGGGCACAGGATGGATATTGCAGGAGAAAGGGGGCTTTCAGAGTGCTATGTTCTGCTATTTTTTGTTCCAGCTGTCTGATTAGTCAATGGAGCTGTGTGTCTGGGCACATGTGGTGGTGTACTGCCTTAGCTGCATGCAGATCTTGGTGGTGACCTTGCAGCCCTATTCCAGACCTGGTGACCTTCTTGGTGTGACTCCTAAAATGTACACTGTATGCTCCAACCTGGTGCCTATGAAGCCATTCTGACTTTCTCTGCATACTTGCCCTCCAGCCTTTGCTCTCAGAGGGTTGTTTCCTGCTTGCCTGGTGACTGTGGAGTAGATCTGGCCTGGGAAACCCAGTGGACTTCTCCATCATCCATTGGCTGCAGCCTTCTCCAATGAAGTCTGAACCTAGTGCCGTTTGAACTCCTTTTCCAAGTTGGTCCTTCTTTGAGTACTCTCTCTCAGCTCTAGTTCTAGTGTACTCATTAGAGTTCTCTTTACAACTTTATAGTTACTCTTCTATTGTATCTTAATACTTCCTTATATTAAACTTCCTCTTTTAAACCACTTCGGTACCAGCGTCGACTATAGTCGTCAGCCACAGATGAACGCGCACAGCCCAGCGTCGTCTATAGTCGACAGCCAAAAGCTTCTACTTTTATCTCTGCAGTTGCAGTGTGTACGTTCAGCTAATAAGTTACTACGAATCTGTGATCTTTTAACAAGTCCTTAGTAGGAGCTATTATAATTATTTTCCTAAAGCTGCCTGTAAAGCAAAACAAGTTTTCAGTGCTTTAAAGCTTTCCTCATCACACAAGAGCAAGACGGATTCATCGTCAATGCACAGCACAAACTATGGCGCGGACTATGAGTGCTGGCTGTGGGCAAAGTTTTGTGGCCGGTGAGCGCAGTACCTAAGTGGTTAAATAACTGTGTGGTTTCTGTCTCCTGATTGGACCCAGACAGATATGGTACGATGCTGGTATTGTGGTCATCTAGGAGAAGGTTCTTATTTTTAGGAGATTCATGCTGAAGTATTTAGCAGTAAAGGATCATGTTGTCTGCAACTTATTGCAAATGGCTCAGTCATATATATGTATATACATTGATCTATCTATATGCATGCACACATATGTGTATGTATGTATTATATGAATAAGGCAAACATGGTGACATAGAAAATGTTCTCAACTATTGAATCTAGCAGAAGGCTATATGTGTGTCTATAGTATCCATTCTTCTAACTTTTCTGTATAATTAAAAATTTTCATAATTAAAAGTTGGGAAGATTAAAAGGGAAAATCTCCTTTCTTCAGTATCTTTGCTTATGTGAAGACAGAGAGATTCAGATTATCTTAGTGAAACAATACACTCCTGATGGGAATAGTTGGAAGATTTAGCCCAGTTTCTTAACTCTGGCTGTGCACCAAAATAGCCTGGGACATTTTTATTAAACAAAATGGTAGATACTAAGGACTCAACAAAATTTTGTGAACCAGAGTCTCCAAGATCTGGTTATTTCAAGGGGAACTAGAATTCTAAAGGATAAGCTGTTGGCCATTAGGGTAAGTATGAGGTACATAGCTAAATTTTAGGGGACATTTTACAAATCACATTTATTTGTTCCCAAATATTCTGATATACTTTCTTAAGGGGGTGCGCCAGAGTTTCAGGAAAAGGTTGTAGTTAGGAAAAGATACTCCCTGTGCAGCTGACATGTCCCCTCGATAAAATCCACTGATCCAAAATGGATCTCTGATTGGTAGCATTGGTGGCTGAGAATTTGAGTAGAACTGCTCACCGCATGTTCTGCTGGCTGTCCCATCCTATACTGTCCCTAGCAGCCAGTCCCATCCTTGTTTCAAAGCAAAGCTGTAGAGGGAACCTGACTTAGCCCGGTGTAGTCCCACCGATCAGGAAGGTAGAGACTGGCACCCTCTGTCAAATGGATACTTCTCATGTCCACCTTGCATTAGTCCAACCTTTTCCACTATCAAATTTACAAATATTTCAACATCTTCCTTCCTCATTCACTCATTCATGCATTCATATATCAATTCAATATTATAGGGGACATCTTGAATCCTTTTATCAGTTTTTATAGCATTGCTGCTAATGGTTGATAATTGTTTCCTTCTTTAGAGGCAGCTGAGAGGTAAGACTAGATGGGGGTTTGCATCCTCCTGGGTGGCTGAGGACTGACTGGTGAGGGGTCAGAAGCTCGGCTCCCTTGCCTCTGGGGTGACAGTCTAGACCTCCACTCAGGATTAGGCAGAGGCTGGGTCTTGACTACTTCCCACTTCCTTGCAAATCATTCGCACACTTACCCTTGCCTTGGGGTCTGCTTTAGAGAACTCAATCTAAGATAAATATTTAATTTCGTTTATGACAAATATTTACAGAGTACCTGCTAAGTGCCAAGTCCCATTCTAGGTCCTGAGGATACATCCCCTGTCCTCAAAGAACTTTCATTCTAGGAGGATGAGGAGGGATAGACAAACAAGTGACACATGCATGGCTCTGATAATAAATGCCATGATGAAATAGAAATCAGGGTGTGGGGGATAGAGTGATGGCAGAGACAGTGAAGTGCTGTTTGAAATAGGGTGCTCAGGGAAGGCTTTGAAAAGGGGGCATTTGAGCAGGGATGCCGAATGGAGTGAGGGAGCAAGGAATTTGGATATTTGGGGCAGGAACAGTGCTAGGAACAGGAGCAGGTTATGAAAGCTCCTGAGGCAGGAGAGTGTCTAGTGTGTTTGAGAAGTAGCTGGGAGGCCAGTCCAGCTAGAGCAGAGTGCAGAGGGGAGAGTTATGGGAGATGGGGTCCCAGGGGACAGCGGGGGAGGCACTGCTGTCAGGTTCTACATCATCTTCTAGTTCATTGCAGTGACTCTGGCTGTTACTCTGAATGGGATGGGAAGCGGCTGGAGGGTTTGAGCAGAGGAGTAGGGTAATTTGATTTTCATTTTAAAAGAGTCATTTTGAATAGCCTGTTAAGGACAGGAAGGAAACAGGGCAATGAGTTAGGACGGTGTTGGGCAACAATCCAGTGAGAACTAAGTGAACTTAGGACCTGGGTGGTAGATCCTGCATGGAGAGAAGTGGTCAGATTCTGCATGTGTGTCTTAAAGGGAGAGCCAAGGGCTGGAGGAGGGTGGTGAAAGAAACAGATGTCAATTTTGACTGTAGTGCTTTTGTCCTGAGCAACTGGAAGAATGGTCCATTTGCTGAAAAATGTAAAATGTGTGAAGTTGAGGGACAGATTGATTTGTGTCCTTTATCCCTGTGATTTAAACCCATAATTTTATGTTAAAAAGTTAGCCTGCAAAAGATGATGCACACATCTAAAGGTAGACAACATAAAGAAAAATATTTACTTGATTACATAAACATCTTAAACTTCTATATATGAGAAAAATGATAAGATTCTATATATAAGATAAATGAAAACTTCAAAAAGTATTTTAAACCCACTTGACAAAAGATTTATATCCTTATTATACAAAGAAATCTTACAAATCAATGAAAAGGAAATACATTTTCAAAAAAAGAGACATATGTACATGGAAAAAGACAAACTTTACTTATGACCAAATGAATACAAAATAAAAATGGGATTTTTTTACCTATGAAGATTAAAAAATTGATTATATATCGATTGATGAAATTTTAGAGAAATGAAATATTAAAAAATTTATGATTGAAAATGTACATTTTTGCAGCAATGAGAAAATGTGTCAAAATTCATACTTTTTTGACCCATTTATTTCACTTCTAGGAATTTAAGGGAAAAATCTATGATATGCCAAAAAAAATGATGGTGCATTCAAAGAATGGAATTTTAGGTAGTCATAAAAATCATAATTTGTAATAAAACGCAATCAAAATATTATGTAGAGTATGATCTATATATTAATAGAAAAAGATGTAGAAAATAGTTAAAATGTTAACAGCATTAAGATGAGGTTGGAGGATTAAGGATATTTTTATTTGCTTCTTTGAACTTTTTGTATTTTCAGCACTTTTATTTATATTGAATGTTTATTTTCTTTAATCAGAACAAATTCTTTAATAAATGTTAGAAAAAATTCTTCTCCTTTATTAAAATGAATTTAATAAATTCCTTTTTAATATCTATCCCTTATCTCTTTTTCCATATCCAGCTCAACCCCTTACCTATTCTGGAGTTGGGGGTCTGACTCTACTGGTACCTTTCACTCAAAAATTTTCTTTTTAAAGATACAGGGTCTCACTCTGTCATCCAAGCTGGAGTACAGTGGTATGATCATAGCTCACTGCAGCCTCGAACTCCTGGGCTCAGTGATCCTCCAGCCTTAGCCTCCCAAAATGCTGGGATTATAGGTGTGAACCACTGTGCCTAGCCTCTTTCACTAAATTTTATGGAAAGCCTTTGCTACTGTCAACTAACTGCGTGATATCTTCAACCTCTCCACACACTCTTTTTGATCCCTGGTGTGAAGGACATTTCTGTAAATTTTGGCCAGTGTCCACTGTAGAAGCTAAAAAGGATGGATGGCACTTTTCCAGCCTCCACTGGATCCAGGGTGTGGGTGCATGTTGCAGTTTCCACCAACCAGACTTGGCACCGGAAGCGAGGCGTGGAGACCACAAGGAATCCATTTTGGTGGAGCTAGCATTGGAAGCAGTGAATCTAGTTTCCAGAGGCTGCAGCAGTGGTTCCAGAGGAGGGTGATGTCCTTGGGGATTGTTCCTGGTGGTGTCCAAGGAGGTTTCAGCAGTGGTGTCTGGCATGTGTGGAATTGGCAGTGAGAGCCAAGTAAAATGTCCAACAGTTGAGGCACTGATGTCTTTCCAGGATTAATTCTGAGCAGTGAGATTGAGAACATTCTTTAAGGCCATGTGGCTTCCAAGTCAGGCTCTCCAACCCTGCTGGAGATTATATGAGCTACCAATTACCTTTTAATTAAATTCATTTTCTATATAAGTTAGCCAGAGTTGATTAATGTATATTGCAATTAATTAAAAACTCTGATGGATACACTTGGTTCCCACTTTTTTGATATCACCTCTCTCAAAGTCTCATCATTTGAGGTCATTTCCATTCCTTCTCCAGTGGTGGAGGAGAGGTTATTTCTCTGCTATACTGAGACAGACCACTGTCCCTTTACCACAATTCCTTACCAACATCTCTTTTGACCCAAATAGCATCCACTTAAGCTTATCACTACTGTCAGCTGATTTCCAGAAGCACTTTTGTGTCTAGCCCCTTGCTTTTATTCTCTAAAACCTTTATGTTCATGTTGGTGACACACTGTACTTTTCTCAGCTTCAATGACCTTTTCTGGAAAATGATTTTGAGTGAATTAAAAAGAAAGTGAGATGTGAAGGACAGGTCCGAATCTTTCTCTGAAACCTAATGAGTCTGTCTATAGGCTAACACTCACCATTAGCATTAACATTGTAACTCAAACCAGAGGAGTTAAACTAGAGAAAAGATGGTTTGAAGGGGAATTTAGAAACCAGAGCAGCAATAGAAAGATGGATAGGTTGGCATTAGAGACTAAGTTCATAATCAAGGTCTAAGCAAGATGTGGTTAATACAGTGGTCCCCAAACTTTTTGGCACCAGGGACAGGTTTCATAGAAGATAATTTTTCCATGGGGGGGTGGGAGATGGGGGTTGGGTGCAGAGGTGAAGCTCAGGTGGTGGAGCGGCTGTAAATACAGATGATGCTTCACTCCCTTGCCACTCACCTCCTGCTGTGTGGCCTGTTTCCTAAGTTTCACAGAAGATAATTTTTCCACGGATGGGGGTAGGGGGGTTAAGGAAGTGGAGGGTGAGGGAGGTGGTGGGTGGTGGTGGAAGGAAGCAGGGGGCAGGTGTTGCTGAGGTGGTGATGCAAGGTGGTTCCTAACAGGCCAGGGACCGTGCTATGGCCCGGGGTTGGGGACCACAGTGTTAATATGTGCAACAACACTACTTTAAAGGTGGAATAGGCTCATTCTATTGACAAACAATAAAGACATAGCACTTGTTATTTTGTTATTGTCTGAAATTTTTAACAATAAAGTCCCTTAGAAATCTTCAAATGAAGCTGTATGTTGTTTGGGGCCAGAGGCGAGGAGAACAAATTTCAAGAACATACTGTCTTACAGCAAAGAAGAGAAGCTCAGGTGGAAAAGCTGGTGGGGTAGATGGAGAACTAGCCTCATGTTTAAGAACAGTCTGCATACACATTTGACATCACAACTCTGTCCCTCCTGCCAACTACAAGTATCTTTCCTCCTTGGACTTTTCATTGTTCAGATCTGTTCCAGCCCTAGGGAATCAAACTCGGAGCTTTCTCTTCCTTCTTCCACAGCACAATTTTCTTATCTTCCATTGATTTCTTTATCTTCTGTAAATCCAGATTATATTTCCTGACCATTTTCTTTATTTTGACAATGACTTTGAGTCTCTTGATTCTTCTCTTTCTCTAATGCCCTGGTGTTCACTTGCTTCCCCTACCAAAACTTGTCTGGATGATTCATTGTTTTGGAGTTACTTTAAATCTAAAGTTTTCTATCCTCTGGTCATCCAGGCTGAACTTGAGCCTTGAGTTATTCCTATTGTCTACTTTTGGTTAATATTGCTACACCAATAATAGCTGTTAGAAAACATAGTGTGTCCATTTCATCTGTTTGGCTCTTCTCTTTCAGACTTTTCTTCTATGCATATATTAAATACAAACATACACATGTAGCATTTTTTTTTTTGAGACAGGGTCTCACTTTGTTGTTTAGGCTCGAGGGCAGTGGTGTGATCGTAGCTCATTACAACCTCAAACTCCTGGGCTAAAGGGATCCTCCTGCCTCAGCCTCCTGAGTAGCTGGGACTATAGGTGTACACTGCCATGACTGACCAATTTTTTAATTTTTTTGATAGAGATGGGGTCTCCTTCCATTGCTCAGTTGGGAACTCCTGACCTCAAGCAATTCTCCCACCTCGGCCTCCAAAAGTGCTAGGATTATAGGCATGAGCCACTGCGCCCAGCCAAAAGTGGGATCATACTGTATGTATTGTTTTTTCCTTAAGAGTATTTTCTGGGCAACTTTCCATGTCATTACATGTATACTACTTTATTCTTTCTTGAACAGCTGCATGGTATTTCATTGTATGATTATATATACTTTAATTTATTTTTCCAATTTAATATTTAGGTTGCTTCTAATTTTTTGCTACTCTAAGCAATGCCGCAATAAATAACCTGTGCATATATCTTTTTGCACCTGTGTTTTTCTGTTGAATAATTTCCCAGTAGTGGAATTGGTAGTTTAAAGGATCTGTGCATTTTAAATGCTGATAGATATTGCTAAATTGCTCTCCAAAAAAGTTACAGCAATTTACACTGTTACCAAATTTATATGAGAGTGTGGCTCTGCTCTAAATTAATGCTAACCTTACCTGGTCTCTCAATACACCTTGGGATTCCTAGTATATATTTTTTATAGGTTCTCTATTTTATTGCCTAAAATACTGCTAGGCCCTTTATAGTCCTGAGACTCTTAATTTAATCCTGCCCTCCTGATCTCAAGACATGATCTCACCTTCTCCAGCCATCTTCAATTCGATGATCTTTCATCCTCTTGCTTGTTGCTTCATGATCTCGAGATTGCTGCCACAGCTCCACACATTATATCTGTATTCAGGAAAAAGGTAGAAGTATGGTGCCAGCTGCATCTATTCCTTTTTTCATCAGGAAAGTAAAGCCTTCTTAGAAGATCCCCACTAAACTTCCTATTACATCTTTTTGGCCATAACTGGGTCCCATGGCCATTTCTAGCTGCAAAAGGAGACTGGGATATTCAGTATCTGGCAAAGTGGAACGAGATAGTCACAAATAAGTGTAACAATGTTGATTTATGCTGCTACCCAAAATAAAATAAAGGTTCTATTAGTATGGAAAAAAGGAAGAATAGATATTGAGCAGTAACTCACAGTATTTGCCAACAATATATATTTGCTTACTACATATTTGTTGAATGCCTAGTCTAAGAATAGGGTTAGCAACCTGCCACCACACTCTCTAATGAATGGGAACCACTGATATATGCATTAGCTATTCAAAGTCACAATTTGTTTCTAAGTTACAAATTCTGGATATCTTCATCTAGAATTGTACTTGTGTCCTGATGGGGGCCACAGAGTACACATACCATGGTTGAATGAAATTTTTTTCTCATTTGGATTCAAATTGAATTTGTCATCTCTGAGGGACAGATGTTATGCATCAAGCAAGTGACAGATTGTAGCTTTAATTTAAACAGTAAGTAAGATTTAGTTTATAACATGCTTGTATTTATTGGAGAAGAAAATCCAATGATGTCACCCAAGTACTTTCTGGACTGAAGTGAAAAAAATTTTTTTAAATGCTAAGGAAATCAGAAGACAGCCAGATACTGACATGCCCCATGAAAGAATGGTGAAGATAGTAGTGATAGGTGTCTGTTGATTTGGATTTGGAATGAACTGCACCAGTGACAATGACAGGACTAAGGCAGTGAAGGCAGCTGTGAATAAAGTTGAAAGAAGAAAACAGTCATGGTAAGTGGGGGGACAAGGACAAAGCAAGGTGGGTTGTGGCACAGGTAGAGAGCAGCACTCATGCTCCCCTAGCCCTTTGCCACAACTAGAATCTGGTTGGTTGGTCTCTCTGTAACTCAGTTGAGTCCTGTGTCAGATGAACAGGTAGTCATGTTTGAGTTTGAATGTTAAGTCATGAAGAAGCATCATAACACCTACAGTTGCAACTTCTCAATTTAAGCAGCCATGTCCTTCGGTTTCTTCTTTTCTTTCTTTTTTGAGGTGAAAACTCATCCAGTAAAGTGCATGAAATGCTTTAACCCTAAATGCGCATTTGGTGAATTTTTAGATCTGCATACATCTTTGTGAACCACTGCCCAGATTAAGATATAGAACATTCCTTCGGGTACTAGAGTCACCAAGAAGTTCAGCAGGACTAAGTTCTGCTAACCAATGGGTTTAAAGAGTGTGTATAACACTCCTGTCACTATCACAGGAGTTTGGCAGTTGAAGTGAATGAATGAGACGGATGAGGTGACGATTAACTGGAGTGACATTTAGCTTCTAATTTTTTGCTATTGTAAATACTTTTAATGAATAGCTTTGTAACTCAAGTTATTTTTCTCATTTTAGGGTATTTCCTTAGGATAGATTTCAAGAGGTAGGTAGAATTAGCAGATAAAAAAAGTAAAATTATTTTTAAACATTTTAATATACATTGCCAAATTTGTTTACCAAAAAGTAATGGTGCCTGACATGGGAATGTGTCTTTCAGTCCTCCAATCACAAGAGCATAACTGACCAGGGGTCTACTCAAGTGCTTTGCACGGCCTGCTCCTGGCAGGTGCCCTAGCATGGCAGGGATACTAACGCAGGCCTGTTCCTGAGACGGCTCCCCTTGGCCTTGCAGGACCTTCCTGAGGCTGCCAGGCAGTTTATGAAGTGTATACTCAACCTCCACTCCCTTCACTTGAGGTCAGCCTTCCTCAGTTCCCTCTCCATTTTCTCTCCCACAGACATGCCCCCTTATAGAATTCCTGCATGTTTAATCTAGTCTTAGCATCTGCTTCTCTAAAGACCCAAACAAACACAGTTATATTTGCTTCTCCTTATTCCTGCAAGTGGTCTATGAGAGGGAGTGTTTTATTTCATCTCTGTCAGCATCTGATAGTTTTAAAATTTTTGCTACTTTGCAAAATGAAAAGAAGGATCTTCCTTTCATTTGCATTTTTAAATAGTGAAGTTTTACATTTTTGTCTCATGCTCTTCAGCCATTTGGATATTCTTATCAGTGAATTGTCCTTGCGGAATCCATGGAAACACAACACTCACTGTGAAAAAGGCACCTTTTGATAGGGGTGGTATCCATTCGCTTCTCCTCATTGTAGTTGCCTGGAAGTGCAACTAGCTGCTACACTCCAGAGGAGTGACACATGACTGTGGCATGAGTTCTAGGCTGAGTCACACTGAAATGATCTAGTCAGTTCCTCTTTGTGAAGTATAAAGAGCTAACCGGGTGTTCCCACACCTGGTCCTGTGGGAAGTAGAGAAGACCAGTGTTTATAGAGAGAGTACCTACTGTGCACTAGGTACCTATGTTCTCATTTAATCTCATATAGTAAGTATGATTTTCAATATTGTACTGATAAGGAAAATTACGTTCAGAGACTTGTCCCAGTTGCACTTATGAACAAAGAGCAGACAAACTTAAGTTGAAGTTGCTCCTATCCTTTTGTTAAGTCAAACTTCTGAGGCACCTCTGACCTCAAGCATTTTGCATCATGCCTGTGTTTTTTCTACATTCTGTGTTGTATTGCACAGCTATTTGCTTGCCTAGATTATAAATTCAGATCCCACTCAGTAAACAATCAGTAATGAATGATGGTTGATGATGACTTAGCTTGATTTTCTGGAATTTGAGTCAGCCTGAAGAATTGACTATAGCTTTCTCAGACACCCAAGCTCTTCTTAAAAGTGGAGATGTTCAGCATTCATCTATCAACCCCATCTAAAGATATCTCTTCAAATGAAATTTAAAAACAACTCCCTCCAAAGAAACAACTGACCAATGAGCAAGAAAGCAAAAACAAACCTCTGAAAATCCTATACAAAAGATGTCAATTTTTTAAAAAGTAAAATATTACACTATTTGACTCCCAAATCAAAGGCTTTTGAGGATAAAGAAATCAAGTTCTTCTTTGTAAAACCTCAATTATTTTCAGGGTCATGAAAAGATCTTACTACTTGGCCTTGAGTCTTCCCGATTTGGATATTTAAGTGTCCCAAGTCCCTATTCCCCACCTATTCCTCACTGGTATTGTGTGATGAGTTAATAAGGAGAAAATATTACTGCATTCTCAGTTTTCACATCTCTCTAATAAAGGCCATATTTTAAAGAAAGCAGTTATGGAACTTTGCACATAATCTAGGTTTAAAGGCAAATTAAATACATAAAAAACTAAGCCAGACAGCAGAGTTTAGTTACCTGAGAAACAACTACTAAATTTATCTCTTCAGTCAGGAACATAAGATAAATACTTCAAAAAACTCACTATGCTTTTGCTTTCAATTTTGCTTTAGGCCTTATTAAATAACACCTTCAGCAAGAAATGTACATGCATAAATTTAAAGCCATCCTGATCAGAATGTGCTATAATAACTCGACTATGTAAAAAATTTGTCTTTTTGCTACTAGATGAAGCTTATCTCTCTGTCAGTTTCAGTAAAGTGATTTAGGTTGCAAGGCATTGCTATTTTACTCTATCTTGGGCACAGGTTATCCAAGTCAGGAAGGTAGAGACTACAGGCTACACGCAGCCTCAAGATGTGTGCAGCCTATGTAGGTCCCTCCTGTACACAGGAGTTGTCTCTCAGCAACAGCTGCCCAAAACTAGGCGACAGGGGCAGTGGATTGCTGTTCTTCACCATCACTGCTTCTCGAGATTTCTTTTGCGTTTCTTTCCCTTTGCCTTCCTTGGTGCATTGTTGCCTAGATAATTCTCTCTTTGCTTTTCTCTTACCCTGCTCAACAACCTGCCTAAACCATTACCTTAGGTCCACTCTCTACGCTATCCTCAGTTCCTATCTCTTTTCTTTGGGAGTTCCGAACCTCTCTGGTTCTCACTGTTGCAGCTTCTGTAATGAAACGCTGAGGATAAGGATAAACGAAATCTGGTGTTCTTTTGAAACTGGATGGATCTTACTCTCTCCTCCATATAAAAAAATTATCCTATCATTCATGACATTAGTGTGACTTTGTGATCGCTTAAGTTAGCAAAGAATGAAAGGAGGTATAAAAAGTTGTGGATCCCAGAGGTTCCTCCCTCTGCTGCTGGATTAGGTCCTGTTTTCAGTATTTGACCAAGTTCCTTCTCTTCAAATCACATGGGTGGTATTTGCCTCTTTGGGGATTTTCCAAGAGCAAAAGCAATCATCTCAATCACTTGTCATTCAAACAGGATGAGATCTGAGGATGGTTGTTACAAGAGTTATGCCAGCTGGGCCAAGCAAATGTAGCTGGCATGCTGCACAAGCATGATGTGTGATTGTGATCATAACACAACTTATTTTCTTCCCTCCTACTGTTTCTTTAAACTTTGTTATGTGGGGAATAATCTTTCCCTAATCTTGGTTAAAGCTACCCAACCCATGATTTTTCTATTCACTCTTAAGTAACAGATGATCTTAGAGTTACTTTAAGTTATAACCAGGGATTTGCTTTACAACTGTAATGTCCAGGTTAGTGTTATCAAAACTCTATGCCTGTATGTATTTTTTTTCGCCCTTCTTTCCCAGATATGCCTGTTTCTTCCTGGGAGTCCTCAATAGGGGAGTGGGTTGGTCCTTCAGCACCCCCTACCCACAGGTCTTGGTCCCTACTTCCTGCTCTGCAGAGTGAAAGCTCAGGGAGGGTGGGAAGACTTGGGCATAGCAAAGTTCTTACTTGGCTAGGTGGCTCCTGGCTCTCTGGGCCCAGGGGGTAGCTGAAGCTGGCCTTTCTGTGTGGGCCTGATAGATGATCACTGTGAACTCTTTTCTCTCCTTTATGGGCTTCTCAGAGGTGCCTGCTGGGCAGTTCTCTCCTCCAATTCTCTTTACCCAGGAAGAAGCATCTTTCTTTTGGGTGATTTCCTGTGACTCTTTCCCTTGGACATGATGTGCTAAGTCTCCAGCCTTGTCTTAAGGTCTCTTCACCCCTCCAGGTGGCCCTATTGGACAAGAAATCTGTACCAGCTCTTCTCCACCTGCCTACATCTGGTCTATGGGGAACAGTCATTCATCCCAAGCCTAGACAAACTCTGGGAGATCAGGCTCATCCCATCACCAAAGGCTTTTCCAGGGACCACCTCTGGAGCAGTGGTTAGTTAGTCCTTCTTCCACCCTCTCAATTTCCCTGGGGAATGGGACCAGGTGCCAGGCCCCAGTCTATAATGCACTTGCTTTATCAAAGTGAGGCACCAGGCCAAGTCAGAGAACATCTATCAGAGCTCTCAGAGAGGTTCCCTTGAAGCCTTTCTTGCTTTACCTGGGATGGAGGGTAGAACCTCTCACCTCTCCTCTGAAGGGGGAGCTCGGACTCACAGCAAGATAACTTGTCTCTTCAAAGAAATCTTTTTACCAAACTCTCTTCAATCTCTTTCTCTGTTCTCTTTCTATATCTGTGATATCATTTATGAGTCTCATATTAGTAGGGGTTTTCTAGAGAAACAGATATATATATATATATACACATATATATATATATATATAGAGAGAGAGAGAGAGAGAGAGTGTGTAAAGGAGATGTTGGTCAAAGGGTACAAACTTTCAAGTACAAGATGAGTAAGTTCTAGAGATCTAATGTATAGTATGGTAACTATGTTAATAATATATTGTATACTTGCAATTTGCTAAGAGAGTGTATCTTAAGTGTTCTCACCACACACACACACACACACACACACTGCTAACTGTGTCAGGTGATAGATATGTTAATTAGCTTGATTACAGGAATCATTACACAAGTACTCAAGGTACAGCTATATCAAAACGCCATATCGTACACCTTAAATATACACAATTTTTTGTCAATCATACCTCAATAATGCTAGAAAAAAACCCTCAAAATCTCTCTTAAAAAAAAAACCAAAACAGCAAAAAAATCAACTGACAAAAAATCTGGAAGGAGGCGAATGGTCTTCAAGGCTATTCTGTCCCGGAACCCTTGTTCCACCATCTCTCACTTGTCCTCCTCCATCTCAATCCTGGCCTCAACCGAGACTGGAAATTGCTGACTTGAGTTTTCCACAGTGACCCCCAGCAGTAGCTCAGGCCTGGCAAAGACACTGTCTTAACCTCCCTGGAAGGTCATGAGGACATGAGGAAGGGGAGCCTCAGATCCTACTGCAGGGAGATGAGCTGGGTTTTCTGCATTTATATGGGAATGTGAAATACATTTTTTCCTTCAAAATTTTATTATAAATAGTGCTCAGGTTCTAACTCATTTGTTGTTAGCATAGAACCTTATTTCAGGTACATTCTGTGTAGGTTGGTCTGAAGTTCTAACTACCTTGATATTATTTTGGGAAAAAGTATTTGGAATTCCAAACAGTTGGCTCATAACTACATATGTGCACACACCTGCAGCTGGGGTGGCCTGTATTTATTTAGTCTGCCTTTAGTCTATAAATGCGGTAGAGTATAAAACATAAGAAAGCAGTAACTCAGTATTGTAGGAAACTATAGAAAAAAATGAAGTGCAAGCATTGAGACGATTCTTAGCAGCAATTTGATGTGCCAGTGAATTTCTACCTGTTTAAGCTGGAAGCTCTTTGTTGAAGCAAACTCTGTCATAGATCCAGTGATGTAAAACAGATAAAAAGCGATGCCACCCTGGCTAACGTGGAAATGGGTGTTGGAGCCTGGTGTACTCAGTCCACTCCACCTACATGATTGCTACTGAGGAGAGCTCCATGGAACCTCTGGGTCTATAGGACATAGTTTGAAAACATTGTGATACATTTTCTGCCTTGGGCTGCTAAGTAAATTCAACAATCATACTCAAACTGAGGTGCAAGAATACCTGGACATTATGGGAGTACAGTGGGCACCGTCCAGAAACAGTAATGTTTTCAATGTATCGTAACTAATCAGCGAATTCTTGCTAAATCAGATGTCATAGTTGTGGTCCTTGGCTTCTTTGCTATCAGATTCATTTATTGCTCTTCCCTGCTCTGTTTCCTTATTCAGGAGGCTGATCCCTGCAGGCTGTGTTTTCCCAGGTTCTTGATGAGTTTGACCAAGGGGAAGCCAAGGCAAGAGACTGTAGGCAGAGTGGGAGGGAAAAGGCAAGGTACTCCCCACCCCCACCTCCTCACTCCTAACCCTGCCATAAACCCTCCCACCCAGGCCCCCCTTCCCACTCCCCCCTCCCCACCCAGGATGGGGTGATCTTTCTGACAGGGACCATGTCTCCTCTGGGGCTCCAACTCCCCTAGACCAGTCTGCCATGGCTCTATCCTCCACTGATAGCAAGTACCAAAAAATCTAACAAACATTTAGGGGAGGAAATCTTAAAACTGAGAATACTCTGCCCCTTCACTTAAGACTCCCCCCCACTTCACCCCCCGGGACTGGGTGGGGAGAAATGCCATTTTTTTTTTTTTTAATTTTTAGTAGTAGAAATACCTGTCTTTCAAAGAAGCACAGTTTGAAAATCAGGACATCGTTGAAATAAATTTAACATTTTGACTTTAAGAGCCTTTGAATAAAACAAGAACGTGTTGGTTATCATTTCAATCGGAATTGGGTCTGTTTTGAACTCCTGCCTTTAGCAGCAGTGGTTTGGAGAGGAGGCCCAGCAATGGGTGATCTCACAGCACTGCTATGGTTTCGCTCCAGCATCCAGCACTTCCTTACCCAGGAAACACAGCCTCCTGTGGAGTTCCTGAAGTGCTGACAGTCTTAGAATATTCTACCTTTCCTTTTTCCCTAGTGTATTTATAGGATCTATATTTTTGATCTTTCGATTCAAATTTGGATCAACTTTGATCTCCTGATTCTGGAAAGGGTGGAGACTGAAATGCCAACCCATTTAGCTTAATGTCTCAAGATGCTGAGAGCTTTTAGGGGGAAGGTAGGAAGGGACTGGCTTTCTTGGGCAAACAAGAACAAAGGAAAGGGAACAATCACAGCCACTAGATGAGGACAGACTGATTGTTTTCCTCCTTCATAGAGTCCTTATTCTGAATGTCATTTGTGAAGCTGACTGGAAAGGCCACATGCTAGTTGCCTTGATTGCAGATGGACATTGTGGCATCAATAAAATGCTCTAAGATTCTGTGGAATAGAATCTCTTTGTCTTCTTTTAAGTTAACTCAGGACCTCAAAGGCTCACAGGTACTGAGCAGGCAATCCTGGCCTTGGTAATCAGATGTTCTATAAATATTCAGAAAACCTACTCTTAGGGCTAGACATTATCTTATCCATATTTTAACTGGTGAGAATTAGAGGAAAAAATTATCATAATTTTAGTGAGAAAGGCTGTGTCTAAACAGCTGGTGTTGATTGTGTCAGCCCAGTGTTGCCCTAATTTAGATACTGAACCTTTTAGTCTATGGCCCAGTCCCTCAACCAAGGTGAGCTGAGGTTGGGGTTAAGCCAGGCAGCTTCTCTCTGCCATTACTAGCACATGGACTCTGGAATGACCCCGTGGACCTTGGCATGAGGCGTGCCCACCTAGTTTCAGCCTCTGTGCTCATCTGTCCCATCCATCCCTGGGCCTGGCTAGGATTCTGCTCTAGTTCCTTGTTGTTACCTCAATTCTCTGTTGAAACCAGAGTCCTGCCCTGAGATCAGCTCTTTGTCCAGGGCTGGATTTACAAGCCCTTGCCTGCTCTTTATCCCTTTAACCCTGAGGTACTATTTCACCCAGATGAACACCTCTCCTGCTCATTCCCAAAGCAAGATGCTGCCATACACCTAGAAATCAGGGTACACCATTGTCCTGAAAATGTTAGGGCCAAGTTCCAACTCACGAATAAGATTATGTGGGTATCAGTTCTCCCTTGACTGTTGTAATGTGGACTGCTGGTCACCCTTCTGGGGACACATCCTATAACCAGATTAGTTCCCTCCCAGCCCCAGTCTTGGTCAATTGCCTCTGCCTTCCAGAATGAGATTAGGTTCCCAGCATAGATTCCCAAGCTAATGCCACCCCGTTCTTGACAGCCAAGTCTTGGTATCCTGTTAGCGAGATGTAATGTGTATTTTTCCTAAATGGAAATACCTTTATTTGTTCTGATGAGACCAGATTATTGTAAAGACATAAAGAATGTGGAAGTTCTCCCTACCACAAGTCACCCTTCTGATTAGTAATGTTAACAGTTTATATTGCTATAATTCTAGCAGAGCTTTTTAATGGAAGTATAAATATAAACACACACTCACACTCCTACATTCAAAACAGAAATTGGATTATACTTTTCTGTAACCTGCTTTTCATTGTAACTTTACAATTTATTGTTGGACATCATCCTGACCTCATTTTAAATCTGGACTCTCTTTGGAGTCCAGTTCAACTTCAGAGTGGTGTATGATTAAAGTAGGAAAAAATAATTCTTCCTCTTTTTATAGTCTTTTGGGGGGGGTATATTTTTAAAATGATTTATAGTGATAGGTTCTACAGAAATAGATGTTTTTTATTGAGACCATCAAAACCCTCAGTGCTTTAATGATTCTGCTGATTAGTGGAAAACACATGAAGGCATGTCAACCTGTCAAGCAAAAGAAAGTGCTCGCTCTCCCTAATGTAAATGGATTACATAAAGGCCTGATCTCCCACTGCATCAAGTTATGGTGGTTCATGCTCTAAAGACCAGGTAGGTATGACTTCGCACAGTTCTTGTAGAATGTTGAATTTTTAAGATGAAGAACCACATTTTAAAACTGTCATAAATCTGAGTCTGGCTTTCAGAAGGCAAGAATGCTATTTTTAGTGTGTCTGGATTGCAGTCTTTCCCTTTGGTAGCTGATGATGACTGCACAGTAAGAATGAAAAATGAAACTTCTGGAGATTGGATAGCTAAGGAGATTGAAAATAACACCCAGACAGTGGAGCCTTTGGGTCACTAATTTGAATTCAGCTCAGATCAGTGATGACTACAAATTGTTCTGTCTGATGGCAGTGAGACTTGCAGAAAATACATTCTTCATCCTTATCTATGTTAATTATGCCTATATGCTTGTCAGGAGCCAGGTTTGATGGTATAGATTGTAATCCCCTAGAGGGCAAGGACCTGTACCTGCATAATGCACTCTTTATACACTCACTTAGATGAGTGTTGATTAGATGATTTTGATTAGGGAGATAAAGGAGTGCTCTTTCTGGGGTGTGAAATTGGGACTATCAAGCATTCCTGTGATATATGAGAGTAACATCCATTCCAGTTTTGTGGGTGGCCTTGGAAATAATTTAGTTTCACACAATGACAAATAGTCTCCTTTTCCAGTCCTGTCAGCAAACACTACAGCTCCCCCCAAAATGCAAAGACAGACAAGCTCCACATTGCTTTTCTTTTTTTTTCTCATTTGCACACGTCTATTGGGGTCCAGCTCAATACCCACCTTTTCCATTGTTTTCCTTGATCACTTTAACCCACCTTGACTGTAACATGTGATAAATTCCATTTATTTTGCTTGTGTTAAATGTTGTCCTCTTCTGATATTTGTCTTTTTGTGAATGTGTCCTGTCTCCTCACGTAGAGGCAATCCTTTTGAGGTTCAAGACCATGTTTTACATCTTCTTGTAGCCTTCCCACCTATTAATACAATGTTTGCAACGGTTGGTGCTAATATTTGTGGATTTTGTTAATAATATTGTTGAACAATTGAATAAAAGTCTTAATTAAAAGTTTGCATAGTCTTTTATGTTAACTGTTATTATGTGAGTTATGTTTCTTTTCCGACTGTTTTAATACCATGTTACTAGTGCCATGGAGGTAGCGCCCCTGGTGGTTACCACATAAATCTGGAGACCTACTGTACTCACATGGACGATGGCTACCAGCAGGTGCCTCTAATGGCCCTGGAAAATGGAGGTCAAGGAATCATAGCACTAGTGATCACAAATAAAATGTTTGTTAGTAAATATAATGAGCTAGGCAGGGAAGAATCCTAACACAATTGTTTTTGGACCAAAACCAAATATGTCAGGGACACTATTTTTCAGCAAGTGTGTATTTCCACTTCTTCTACCCTGTTTTGCCCATCCCAAAGGGATTTTTTTTTTCCTGGAAAGCTCAGTTTGTTTCCATCCTCAGCCCTCTACATAGACTTTGACTTTTGTCAACCTAGCTCTTGGATTTTTGAGATGCAGAATCAGGAGACTGTATCGAGATGTGCAAGATTAGAGAGCAGAGAGAGAGGACAAGGGAAGGACAAACAATCCATAGTCCTGATTGCTGGGCTTGGTGGGGAGGTTGAGAGAGTTAGGGCTCAAGAGCAGTGTGGGCTGGGAGAGGTTTTAGAGGGGAGCAGACAGGGGTTCCCAAAGTACTGCAGAGAATAGTGGTTGGACTCCATCTAATGCTTGCGTGTCTAGATAGGCTAGGTTCTGCTGCTTGCAAGTAACAAGCAATCCTTAAATCTCTGTGGCTTAACACAACAAAAATTCACTTCTTGCTCAAAGTCTGGTGTAGGTCCTCGTGCAGGTGTCCTCCATGTAGTGACTTGGTGGCCCCAGCTGCTTTGATCTCATGACTCTACTGTCATTAAGAATGGCTGGGGAGGAGAGGGCATGGAGACCTCACAATCACTCCCTCAAGCTTTCACTAGGAAGAGACTTGCTTGCAGCCCACTGCCTATACCTGGCCTCGTGGCCTGCTGACTGCAGGGGCCTGGGAAGCATAGCCTTCCCAGAGTCTGGAAGGCAGGTGCTGTGGATAGGTGAGTTCTGCTAATATCATCGGCCAGAGGCTCTAAAGAGGCATGCAGAAAGACTGGAATGGCTTTTACTTTTGTGGGGCTGGGCAGTGTCTCTTACAGGTGACACTCTCTGAGCCTGGGCCACAAAGGGACCTGAAATATATCTGGCTCATACAGAGAAAGGGAAAAAGGCAACTGTATGTAATACACTTTCCTTAGGAGTTTCTGAAAAACACAATAGTTGTTATGTTTTTAAATTTTTTTCAAGCCCACTTAGAGCATTATATCTTGTTAAATATTATAAAAGCTTTTCAATTTTTTGCCTCCTTGCTCTTTCTCTCTCTCTCTTTTCCTTCAGTGTGAAAATATTCACAAATGCTGTTATTCCCATGACTTATTCAGAGGAAGTTTTAAATTTGGTTTTATTTCCTTTGCTTCCTTGATATTCACTTTATTAGGCATCTTAAGATGGAGAAAAGGTTACAAATTCCCTTTAGTATCATTAAAAAGAAGCCTGTCTAAGATGACATAAATGTGACGGTCATTCATGATTCCTTTGAGCTTTATGATTCTTCCAAGAAAATAAAAAGTCTATATTGCAAATCCATAGGAGAAACGAAACTGGCAGGATGTGCCTAATGTGATTTCTTAGCAAGTGTATTACATTCAGTAGAGGACAAAAGAATATAGAAGTACCCACAATTTTTTTTGAAAAATAGGGTAAATTATGAAGCAATTTTAGATCTTTCTGCAGTTTTCTCAATAGGAACCACTATATTTTAGGAGAGATCATGTGATTATTTGTGTTTTGACAACATTTCAACAATTTCAACAGGTGGCACATATCATTAACAACAATAAAGAAACCACAACCCCTGGTTGGGGTAAATAAGAGTGAGAGAAGGCACGATTGAATACTTCAGTACGCAATTACATTTTCTGCATAATTAGTCATAAATTGAGCATCCAAACATAGATGCATGCGTAATTAATTATGACTTATTTAAAAGCACTCAGGTTGTGACACTTTGTTCTTCATTTCCTGCAAATCAAATTACTGAAGTTTTCACTTCATTTCAAAATAATTTTCCCTGCATTATTTTCAAAAACTTCTACTGAGATATAGGGTTGATTGCAATATAAATAATTGATGCAGGGAGATAGGTACCAGTCAGGGAAGAGTAGGTAGGGATGGTATATGAATGCATAAGGTTGCAGAGGGTTAGCAGAACTCATTTTGAAGGCAGACGGTGAGGCTAGGGCTGGCTGGGCTAAGATTTTTCATGGTGTTTTTTGATTGGGTTGTCTCATCCAAGGAAAGATGCCACATCAAGAGAAATAATACAAATAAAGTATAATGATTTCGTGATTAAGGATCTGGATATGAGGCTAATATTGCCATCTTTTAAAACATGCTCAGTTCAAGTATTCTGTCGACTAATGAATATTTTATTTTTAGCAGCTTTAGATGGCATTAACTCCAGATTGCATCTCTTTTCTAACAGAGTCCACTCATGGTTTGAGGAAAGTTGAGATATATTGCCTGGACACGTGTGTTGTCCATATTACTGCCTTTGTTCGAATGCAATGTGATGACACTTTAATAACTATGTCTATTGCAAGGGCTTCTAATTGTTGCCACTCCCTTTTCTGGCATGAACAGTCATGAAAGCTAAGCGATTTATCTCTAGTAGGCTTCTCTGCATATAGACTCCAAGCCAGTGCTCTATAACCATTCCCAATAAGTATCCCTAATAGTGTGGACATTAATATCTCTGGAAGTCTGGGGCCATATCTCAACCTTGTCCCTTCAGAAAATGGGAAAATTCTTTATTTTTTATGTCAGAAATTTATGTGAATTCTTTATTCTGTATTTATTTATGTCTGTTTTAACATAAAAAATTTAAATCATAAACTTCAGAAAAAAATAAAAACATGATTTCTACTTAACTCATTGGCTGAGTGTCTTTCACAGTGAGTCTCTCGCCTGGGGAGAATCCAGATGAGTGGTAAAGATCTAGCACAGGCCGGGCACGGTGGCTCACGCCTATAATCCTAGCACTCTGGGAGGCCGAGGCAGGCAGATGGCTCAAGGTCAGAAGTTTGAGACCAGCCTGAGCAAGCGTGAGACCCCATCTCTAATAAAAATAGAAATTAATTGGCCAACTAAAAATACATATAGAAAAAGTTAGCCAGGCATGGTGGCGCATGCCTGTAGTCCCAGCTACTCGGGAGGCTGAGGCAGAAGGATCGCTTGAGCCCAGGAGTTTGAGGTTGCTGTGAGCTAGGCTGACGCCACGGCACTCTAGCCGTGGCAACAGAGTGAGACTCTGCCTCAAAAAAAAAAAAAAAAAAAAAAAGTATTTCAATAAGACTTGTTATTTTAAACAAGTATAACATCACTTCTAAATTTTATTTATTTATTTATTTTTGAGACAGAGTCTCACTTTGTTGCCTGGGCTAGAGTGCTGTGGCATCAGTCTAGCTCACAGCAACCTTGTAGCAGACTTGCCATATAATTGTGCAGCTTAAGAATTAATCTTAGAAGGAATACATGCCCAGCCCAGAGTGGCGTGAGAATCATATGTTCCGGCTTAGGTTCACCTAACAAACAGGGTTGTTGCGTGAAGGCATAACAAAGAGTTTGAGCTTCTGCACGTAAGCAAATGTTGCCCAGCTCCACAGCCCTGGGGGTCTGGAGGCCACTTGATAAACATCTTGCCCTTATGGGTACTGCCTGAGCTCATGGGATGGCTGATTAGCCAGTGATGGGTAAGATTTCTCTCAAGGAGGAACAACCTAAGACAGGCACAGCCGCAGGCGGCCAGGCCGAAAGGGATGGGAACGGAAAGTTTCCCTTTGTGGCTGCATTGCTTATCTGTGCTTATCTCAAACTCTGGCTTTTGGCCGTAGACTTAAGCAACTGCATTAAGACCCCGAGTCATGGGACATCTGTGTCCTTAGGCTACATGTTCCGGAATCTATGGCCATTGCTGCAATGCCTGGGTGGTCACGTATAAGGAAGTAACTTTGATTTTTAGAGTATAAAAATAAAGGGACTGGGGCATTCGACGCTGCAGTCTTGTACCATCTTTATGTGTGTCTGTGTCTTTCTTTGTGTGTCTCTTTGTGTTATATGTCCATCCCCCATTCTGCAAACGTGCCACGACACAGGTGTGTGTTGGCTCTTTGCTGACTATCTCTGAGGTCAAAGGTAAGTAGCTACTTGGTCATCAGGGCCAGAAATACTGAGTGGAACTGGTCAAGGAGTAGGGGAAAGTGAGAACAAACTGCAACTCTGAACTTGTTTCTTTTTTTTTTTTTTTTTAGGACAAGGTCTTGCTATTTTGCCTGGGCTAGAGTGCCGTGGCATCAGCCTAGCTCACAACAACCTCAAACTCCTGGGCTCAAGTGATCTTCCTGCCTCAGCCTCCCAAGTAGCTGGGACTGCAAGTGTGTACCACCATGCCCAGCTCATTTCTTTCTATTTTTAGTAAAGGTGGGTTCTTGCTGTTGCTGAGGCTTGTCTGACCTTGAGCGATCCTTTCGCCTCGGCCTCCCAGAGTGCTAGGATTACAGGCCTGAACCACCATGCCTGTCTTGCACTTGTTTCTCACTGCCTTAAGTGATGAGGACTTTCAA
>CAUYPO010049865.1:0-45288 GCA_963574435.1 Cheirogaleus major | reverse complement strand
ATACTGACATCTTTAAGGCTTCAATTTCCTTCTCCTGCCATCTACCACAATCATTCTGATATTTCTACCACATTTAGTAAGGCCTATTACTTTTTCTATACTTCAGGGGCTGACATAGTAGCATTTGCACCATCTCCTTGCTTTTTTTTTTTTGCTAGAATATTAAATTCTATGTCTCAGGAGAGTTGATCCCAAATAAACACTGTCAAGTGTGACATTTTGTGCCACCTCATTGATCTATCTATTGCACAATACATTTCCATGCATATTATCTCAGCTCCTGTAGTTGTGTGCTACCTGCGTACTGCAGGTTCTTAAGGACATAGTCTGTGCACTTTTTAATCAAGCCCAGTATGTCCCTGGGTGGGTTATGTTATGCATTAAACATATTTATTTTTGAATGTACAAGAAAGGCATTGAGGTAGGTACTCATGGGAGGACTATGTTGTTTGGGGAAAGAGGCTTGTGCATCATTTTTAAGCAATGGGAGTGTTCTAGTCCTTGAGAAGGAAACTTGAACAATTTTGTAGGCATCAAGGGCTCAGATATATCTATAGATTATTTAGTTTTTTAAAAGTAAATCAATAAAAAACCAGAAATCATTTAGTTGTTTTTCAATGTAATTGGTAATGAAAGTTAAGAATGTGTTCTACATTCTATTATATTACCAAAAATTTTTTAATTCCACTTAGATAAAAATATTTAGATACTAGGTTAAGAAGTTTCTAATATATTCCTTAAAATAACAGAACAAAAGTTTTAATAATACTTTCTTATTGTTCTTATGAAAACGAGGGAAGAAAAACTGAGTGAAATCATATGTCAAATTATAATCAATTGTCATTAAATTAAAACCTTAAAATTATGATTTTTAAATGAAAAAGATGAATATTTAATGCTAATTCAACTTGAAGTTATTAAGAATGTTAAAAATCTGATGATAGAAGGATTCAGGTTTAGATATGGTATTATATTTAAAAATATATGTTCTGTTGAATTATAAGACATCAGAAAATATCACCAACTATTTTTAAACCATTTTTAGTTCTTGAATCAGTGTATTGCTTAGGGGTGTCAGGAAAGGGTAAGCTTACCATTAGGTGAGGTGCATCATTTCTCGTTACAGCATTTTTTAATGGTCTATATTTAAGAGTTCAGCACCAGCTTGTCAGTTGCTGCTTCTTGAGATTTAGTAATTTCCTGTCATAATATTAGAAGCTGTAGGGATTTTTAAAAAGCATTGAAGATAAGTACCTAAGAAGTGACTGGAGAAGTAGTTCATAAGTATCTCAACAGATAGAAAGATAAATGGTATCAAAATATGTTCAACTTGCCATGACCCATTGGACTTTCAATTAAATTTTCAATCTTCCCCCAATTTTCTTTGAGATGTTAAGCCATTCAGTTACTGTTTCTCCTCCATGTTCTTCTTTTAAATTAGAGCTTCTTTTATGCCCCTACATTCTACACTAATCTTTACTCAGTGACCTCACTCCTCTTCCATCCCTTGCTTGTGAAAAGTATATAGTGGCACTGAAATTTCTCTCTCCACGGTCCAGTTTCAATCCAGTGTATTCCATTTGATCTCTGCACTCATTTCAATACTGTTTCTTTTTCCCGATTTTGATAGCACTTACTGGCTACCAGCCATTTTATATTTGGGTTACATAAGTACACTAGGACGGCGTTTTACATTTTTAAACTGTTCAGTGTGTACATCTTGACACTTCAGAATTTTTGCAAAGGAGGTGGGGGAAGGAGAAGGAGGATGATTGATGATACAGAGAACACATTATGATTTTGGTCTTTTTGTTGCTAAAGTTGTGCTGAATCTGTCTGTTTCTTCATATTTTAGTAAAGATCATCAATTACAAGATTATATATTTGTCCAATCTGTTTGGGGAACTGGTGAGATGCTTTCAAGGGTTGTACTGCAATCTTGTTTCAGTGACAATAGGGATAGGTTGGTTCATGACATTAGGTAATGCATCTTACTACTCATTTCTCCCAGGCAACAAAAGCACCTCTAATTCTCAGACCCATTACATGTGTCTAAAATCCAATGACCCAACGGTTATTGCTGCTCTATTAAGAGAATGTTGACGTGCCAAGGCTAATTCATCCTTTTGCATTTTTCGCTGTATGAAAATAATCACCTGTAAGCACAGATAATGGCCCTGTATTTTATCAGTGGCCTTCTATTGGCTCTGTTATATCAGTAAGCCACTGTGTATCTTTTGGGTTTCAGTTTATTGTTTAATCCAATTGTGACACACTCTTTCTCATATATAAATTTAAATATATATCAGGTATATTTCAATAGATATTTTCAATAGATATATTTCAAAGATTTCTCACAAGTTCTGGTTCAATAATAGATTCCATTTCTACTTCTGATTGTATGTGCATGCATGAACTGAAACAGCTTTGTGGATTTGAGACTGAATAGGGGGCTAATAGTGTTTTCTCAATTCACATTTCGAAATATAATGATCTTAGTATTTTCTTGTGCTCTTCACTATACGGTAACTGTCATAAAACCAGGAAATGAGTTATCTTTGGCCTTGTACCTACCTATCTTAGTTGCTTATTATGTCACTTTTAAGAAAGACAATTACTTTAATAATTAAAAATAATATATCAGCTGTTAACAAATAGCCATTTTCGGAAGCCAAAAGTTTGATTGAATTATGTTGGGATATGCCAACTTAGTGTGACACAAAATTACCCAAACACCAGGGAAATGTCATTAAGAAGAATATTACATTTCTTGTGTGTCTAGGACTACCAATCTGTTATGTGAGAAACAGCGTTCAAACACATGGACAGAGACAGAGAGGATCATTCACAACATGCACACACTTAATGAACTTGTTTTAGATCATGATTTCTTAACCTTGGCATTACTGACAGTATGAGCTGAATAATTTTTAGTTGTGGAGGATCAATTCATAAGTTGATTAAGAAAATGTGCTGTATATATACCACATATACATATATATATATATATATATACCACATTGTTAGGTTGATTCCAAATCTTTGCAATTGTGAATTGTGCTTCTATAAACATTCAAATGCAGATGTCTTTTTTATAGAATGTCTTTTTTTCATCTGAGTACATACCCAGTAGTGGGATTGCTGGATCAAATGTACCTCTACTTTTAGTTCTTTGAGGTATCTCCATACTACTTTCTTTAGAGGTTGTACTAGTTTGTAGTTCCACCAGCAGCGTATGAGTGTTCCTATCTCTCCACATCCACACGGACATTTGGTGGTTGGTGTTGTTAGTAGTGTCTTTTGATGCACATTAAAAAAAATTTTTCATGAAGTTCAATTTCTCTATTTTTTCTTTTGTTGCCTGTGATATTGGTGTCATATCCAAGAAATGTTTGTCAAATCCAATTTTGCAAAGCTGTACCTTGATGTTTTCTTCTAAGAGTTTTACAGTTTTTAGGTTTTACATTTAGGATTCATTTCAAGTTAATTTTTGTATATAGTGTTAGGTATCAGTCCAATTCCATGTATTTGCATGGGGATATCAAATTTTCCAAGCTCCATTTGAAAAGACTGTGTTTTCCCCCATTGAATGGTCTTGGCACACTTGTTGAAAATTATTTGACCATGTATGCAAGAGCTTATGTCTGAACACTCCTTTCTATTCCATTAATCTACAAGTTGGCCTTCATGCCTGTACCACACTCTTGATTACTGTAGCTTTGTAATAAGTTTTGAAATCAGGTAGTGTGAATCTTCCAGCTATGTATTTTTTTTTTTCAGAATTGTTTGGGCTAGGTGTGGGTCTCTTGAGATTGCATATGAATTTTTGAATGAATATTCATATTTCTGCAAAAAATGTTAGGATTTCAATAGAGGTTGAATTAAATCTGTAGATCACCTTGGGTACTATTGACACATTTACAATATTAAGTTTTCTAATCCATAAACATAGATTGTCTTTCCATTTATTTATGTCTTTTTAAATTTCAAAATATTTTGTAGTTTTTGTTGTACAAATCTTTCACTACCTTGGTTGTATTAATTCCTAAGTATTCAATTCTTTTTCATGCTGTTATAAATGGAATTTTAAAAATTTCCTTTTAAGATTGTTCATTGTTAGTGTATAGTAATGCAACTGATTTTTGTGTGTTGATTTTGTATCCTGCTACTTTACTGAATTGGTTTATTAGTTGTAACATTTTTTTCTTTAGTGTAGAACTTTAGGGGTTTCTACATATAAGAACATACTGTCTATAAACAAATAATTTTACTTCTTCCATTCTTACTTGTAAGCTATTTATTTATTTATTGTCTAAATACTTTGGCTTGACTTTTAATACTATGTTAATAGACTTGGCAAAAGTGAGCATCTTTATCTTGTTCCTGATATTAAAATTTTTCAGTCATTCATCATTGAGTATGATGTTTGCTGTGAGTTTTTCATATATAGTTTTTATTATACTAAGGTACTTTCCTCCCATTTCTAGCTGGTTAAGTGTGTTTATTATGGAAGGTTGTCAAATTCTGTCAAATGCTTTTTCTGCATCAATCAAGATGATCAAGTGGTTTTTTTCCTTCTTTGCGCTAAAGTGATGTATTATATTGATTGATTTTCATTTATTGAAATAACTTTGCATTTCATGAGTAAATCCCACTTGGTCATAATGTATACTCTGTTTAATAAGCTAGTAAATTTGGTTTTCTGGCATTTTGTTGAGGACTTTTGCATTGATGTTCATAAAGGATATTGGTTTGTCATTTTCTTGTAGTGTCTTTGGCTTTAGTATTAGAGTAATGCTGCTATTGTAGACTGAGTTGGGAAGTGCTCCTTTCTCTTCAGTTTTTTAGAAAAATGTTTGATGGATTGATGTTAGTTCTTTTTTAAATGTTAGGTGGAATTCACCAGTAAAGTCACTAGGCTTTGATTTGTCAGTGTTCTAAATTACTGATTCATTCTTCTTACAAATTAGAAAGCAATTAGGATTTTCTATTTCTTCTTGGTTTAGTCTTGATAGGTTTTATGTTTCTAGGAATTTGCCCAATTCATTTAGGTTATCAAATTTGTTGGTGTACAGTTGCTCATAGTAGTCTCTTACATTTTTTATTTCTGTAGAATCAGTAGTAATCTCTCCACTTATATTTTGATTTTAGCAATTTGAGTCTTCTCTCTTTTTTTTAGTCCAGATAGCTAAAGGTTTGTGAATTTTGTTGATGTTTCTGAAGAAAAAACTTTGGTTTTGCTGATTTTCTCTATTCTTTATGCTGTTTATCTTTGCTCTAATCTTTATTATTTCCTTTCTTCTGCTATCTTTGGATTTAGTTTGTTCTTCTTTTTCTATTTCCTTAAGTTGTAAAGTTAGGTTGTTGATTTGAAATCTTTCTTCTTTTTTAATATAAGCATCCATAGCTGTAAATTTCCTTCTAGCACTTCTTTCACCATGTCCCATAAGTATGTTGTGTTTTCATGTCCATACATATCTATGCATGTACTATTCTCTTGTGGTTTCTTCTTTGATTTATTGGTTGTTTAAAAGTGGGTTGTTTAATTTTCACAACTTTGTGAATTTTCAGTTTTCTTTTTGTTATTGATTTCTAACTTTAGCTCATTGTGATCAGAGGACATACTTTGATATATATGTTTTCAAATCTATTCTCAAAGATGTTTCATGTGCTCTTGAGAAGTATGTGCATCTTTTTGTTGTTGGAAAGAGTGTTCTGTATATGTCTGTTAGATCTAATTGGTTTATTGTGTTGATCAAGTTCTCAATTCCTACTCATCTACTGTCTGGTTGTTCTAGTCAAGATAGAGAGTTGGGTGTTGAAGTCTCCAACAATTGTTGTACTGTTTTTCACTTAAATTCTGTAAATCTTTGCCTGTTTTGATGGTCTGTTATTAGGTACATAAATGTTTTAATTGTTGTGTTTTCTTCCTGCATTAAATCTTTTATTGACATAGAACATCAATTGTCTTTGAAATGTGTTGATTTAAAATATATTTTGTCTGATATTAATATAAGCACTCTGCTCTCTTTTGGTTACTATTTGCATAAAATATCTTTTTCTATCATTTCAGCCTCAATCTTTTTATGTCTTTGGATCTAAAGTGAATCTCTTATGGACAGCATATCTGTGGATCATGTGGTTTTTCTTTTATTATAGTCCATTTTACTAATCTCTCTTTTGAGTGTTTAACCCATTTACATTTAAAGTTTACTGATGAGGAGGGCTTTTTGCCACTTTGCTATTTGTTTTCTACATACTGTATAGATTTTTCCCCCTCATTCCCTGCATTACTGTCTTCTTTTGCATTTCGCTGATTTTTCTAGTTAAGATGTTTAACTCGTTTTTTATCTTATTTTGTGTATATTTTTAAGCTATTTTCTTTGTGGTTACCATGGATATTACATTTAACAAGCTAAAGTTTTAGCACTTTAATTTGAATTTATATCAACTTCAATAACATAAAAAGCTATTCTTTTGACAGATTTGTCCTGATTCTTTTCAGTTGTTTCTGTCACATAAATAGATTTTCATACATTATGGTCCAAGAACATAAGCTTATATTTTATAAAGCATTAGTTTCTTAAGGTCTGTATATAGTAAATATGTATATACAAATCAAAGTTATAGTAATACTAGCTTTTGGACTAATACTCTTAAAAATGTGTTAGTCTCTTAAATCATGTAGAAAACTGAAGGTAGATTTAAACACCATTGTTACAATAATAATAGATTTATAATTGCCCATGTATTTACCTTTATGGAGATTCTTATTTTTTTACATGGTTTTGCATTGCTGTCTACTGTCCTTTCATTTCAAACTGCAGGACTCCCTTTACCATTTCTTGCAGGTCAGTTCTCTTGGTAATGAATTCTCTCAGCTTTTGTCTATCTAAAAGTGTCTTAATCCTCTTTCATTTTTAAAGAAAACTTTTGCCAAATATAGGATTCTTAATTGATAGTTTTTCTTTCTTTTAGCACTTTGCGTATATTACCTCATCACCTTTTATCCTTCAAAGATTGTGATGCGAAATTTGCTGATAATATTTTACGGTTCCCTTGTATCTGACAAGTTCTTCTCTCTTGCTGCTTTCAAGATTTTTTTTGAAAGTATTTGACTTTCAACAGTTTGATTATGTATTTCAGTGTGAGTCTTTTTGAGTTCATCTAATTGGGATAATTTAGTTTCTTGGATATTTATATTCATGTCTTTTATCAAATGTGGAGAACTTTTCAATTATCATTTCTTCAAATATTCTCTCTTTTCTTTCTAGAACTCCCACAATGCATTATTTTGATGGTGTCCCACATGTCCCTTATATTTGATCACTTTTATTCAATCTTTTCTTTTTCCTCAGACTCAAACATTTCCATTGTCTTATGTTCAAGTTCACTTTTTCTTTATTCTGCCTGCTTACATCTGAGTTTGAATTCCTCTAGTGAATATTTCATTTTGGTTGCTATACTTTTTAACTGCAGAATTTCTTTTTGGTTCATTTTAGGTTTTCTCTTTATCAACATTTTCATTTTTTTAAATATATCACTTTCTTAACTTTCTTTATGTCTTTTTTTATTTTTCTTAGCTTATCTAAGATAATTGTTTTAAATTCTTTGACAAGTAGACCTGCCATTATATCTTTTTCAGGGACAATTTCTGTAATTTTATTCATTTCTTTTGCATGGACCATATCTTCCCATTTGTTTCTGTGACTTTTGATTTAGTTTGTTGTTGTTGAAAATGGATATTTGAATCTAATAATGTGGTAACTCTGGAGTTCAGATTCTCCTCCTTCCCTAGGGTTTGCTGCTTTGTTGTTGATTTTTTTATCCTTATTTAATGTAGGCTGTATCAGTGTCAAAGATCAGCCTGTAGTATAAACTTAAGATTTTTTCCAGTCTTTTCTGAGCCTGTGCCTTCCCCTAGGCATATACAATGACTTTCTAATTCTCCTGTATAGTTGCTTTTAAAAGCCCTAGACTTCACGGACTGGTTTCCAAAAAGAGAATAGGAGCAAAATGGAAGAGGATAAATGTGTAGGCCTTTTAAATGGCCTGGAAGTCCCTTCAGCTTGATGGGGAGAAACTTGCAACAATGTGAGGAGGTGCAAGGAAAATGGCTCTCCACTCTTTCTCTGGACCTCTGTGATCAGAAGCACCAACCATAAAATAGAGCACAAATAACTGATATTTGAAAAACAAGGTCCTTTTTCCCCACCTTGGCTGTGTCAAAATTTGTTTAACTTTCTCCAGAAACATGTTCACAGCTGACTCTGTAGGGCTAAGGCTGGGGCAAGGGTAGCTGTTACTGTGCTAAAAGGTGAAATTGACTGAAATTTACTGTAATTGACCTTCTAAAGTTGCAAGCCTTCTATAGACTCTAGAGTTCCAAAATAGTTAATCAGAAAGACTCTGCCAGTGCAATTGTTGTCTAGGTCAGGAGAGATTTCTGGTGCTTTCTACTCAACAATCTTTTAAGAATATTCCAGACTTCTTTTATTGTTAAAGGCGATATTACATATAGAGAACACTAATACTAATGGCTACTCTTGCCTGTATACTAGGCATCCAACATTGTACTTAGTACTTTACATAGATTATTGCATAGAAGTCTCAAAACAAAATCTATGAGGCTGACTGTATTGGTCTGTCAAAACCTTAAGGATGAAAAATTGAGAAAAGAAAATAGAGGAGACAATTTGAAAATCAAAGCAAACTTGATTCCACACTCTATACTTTTATTTATTAATTTAGTGTAGATATCTTGACTCAGAACTTTCAGACTAGATAATATTTATCAGTAGGTCTCTGACCTGCACATAATAAAGTAATTATCTGAATTGTTCAAAGGGTATTAGATACTGGGTGCTATCCTGGCTGTTGTCAAGAAAAAGGTAAACAAGAACGTAAAGAGTTAGTGATGTCCTCTGTGTCCTTGGCAAATTCAGAGACTTTATTTTTCTGAGCCTTATTTTCTCCATTTGCAAAATGGAGATATGGGTGCCTACTTCTGTGTGTATGTATGTGTGGGAGGGGCTGTGAAAATAGGAGATAAGGACAAAAAGATCCCAAAGTATAAGTTATAACATATACAGATTTGATTGCTCATTTCAGATGCTACATTGCAATTATTCTTTGAGTTTTGGTACAGTATCAAAGGAAAATATCCTATTATCTGAAAAGTACATTAAAATACCTCTTTTTTTTTCTCAATTATTCATCTGTGTGAGGCTGGAGTTTCTTCATATATTTAAAGCATATATTTCTTCATATATTTAAAACAAAACAATATACAGCAACAGATTGAACTGAAGAGCAGATATGAGAATTCAGTTATCTATTAAGCTGGACATTAAAGAGATTTGAAAAAATGTAAAACAATGTCACTCTTCTCACATTCTTTTTTTTGCTTTGGAAAGGATAATTATTTTTCATAATTTTGCATTATGTTAACATATAATGGACTTATTGTTATTTTGAATGTTAATAAATGCATATATGTAAGTACCTTTTAAAAAAGGAGTTAGTGATGTCAATTAAAGAGTATTTATTTTCAAAAGCTTGCTTTGAACACCAAGCGTGTGTTAAATGCCCATTGAAAGCTTCTATTCCTAGCATTTCCTAACCATATTAGGGTATACTATTTTTGTTTTCATATTCTCCACATCTTAACTCAGTAATCTAGTGGTAGGATCCAGAGCTTCTCACAGTGCGAGGCACATAAACACAATGCAAACACTTATTAATCACAGTTGAGCTAAGCAAATGAAGTGCTTATTATTTCCAATTGTTAATCAACAGAAACTTTCTGAATTATGTCCTTTAGTATTAGTGATATTTATACTTAGCTTACTCCATTTTGCTACCTAGTCAAAATTAGAAATCTGAGTTGATTCCTGAAAATTCAAAATATTTTGAAGCTAAATACCATTTTTGGAGATCCATATTTATATTATTATAATATCTATCTATCTCTCTATCAATCTATGTTAGTCTCCAGTATTTCAGGACTCTCTAAGATTAGATCTGGAATTGGATGGTTTTAATACCTGCATTAATTTGTTATTTGCATTTCACACATTGAGAAACAAGGAATAAGGCCACCTGTCTTACTCCATGTTTGCTGCTGTAACAGAATAGTACTGACTGGGTAATTTATAATAAACAAATTTATTTGGTTCTTGGTTATGAAGTCTGGGAACTGCAAGAGCATGGTGACGGCATCTGGCAAGAGGCTTCATGCTGCATTATCCTATTTTGGGAAGGGCAGGGACAACTGAGGGCAAGGGCAGCAGGGTGAGAGCTGGCCAAATTCACATTAATAACAAATCCACTCTTGTGGAAAGGAAACCACTCCCGTGATAACAACTTTACCTGCTCACATCATAAAAAATCCCACCTCTCAACACTGTTGAATTGGGGATTAATTTTCCAACACATGAACTTTCAGGGACACATTCAAACCATAGCACCACCTAATGCAAACTCTGACCCTTAACAAAATGAAGACTGTGGAGTTGTGTTTAAGACTGAGTGACCCAAATTTATTTCTATTTTCCTTGTAGTGGTAAAAACTCTCATTCAAGTTACATGGATGTCTCATTTACATGAAGACATACAAGATAGTTCTTTGCAAACACAGCAAATGAGGATTCTGTCTTAACTGAATGAACACTGAATATGCAAACATCCTGTTAGTATATTATTTAATTATATTCACCTGAATTAAACTATATTCAGGATAGGATTGAATGCTGTAAATATGACTTTTAAAAATTTTATGGCACAACAAACTATTCAGATGTCAAATAACAATAGCTTTTAAACTCAGAAAAAAAATTCACATAACAAAATGACAGTAAAATTTCTCTTAAAAAGAGTCATAAAGCATTATAGAGTATAATTAAAAAGACATCTACTTTTTATTTAATTTCACCAGCTGTCACCCATGGCATGCATCTTTCAACATCACTTTAACAGAATACAGGTTCTGGAAAACAGCAGAATAGAAATTTGGAATATGAATATCGAGTACTATACTACAGTGAAATGTTGTCAGGTTTTAGAGGGACAATGATATGAGCTGGATGCAACAGAGATAGACACAATGACAGCAGAAACATGATATTTCATGGAATAAAGAAGAAAAGAGTAGTAAATAAGAAGAGACTTTTAAAAATGAGTGAAAGATAATGAAGTTAGACATTTTAGAAATGAAGAATGTCAGGGGATTAAAATAGAGGGAAATAATATAGATAATATGTGAAGTATAAAGATTTATTTAAAATTTTCTCAACAATAGTCATCATAGAGGAATTGTGCATATTTTTCCCAAAATAATATCACTAGTTAAGAATTAAATGAAAATACTTTCTATCAAGAAGGGAGAAAATGTGCGTTTTAATGAAGAGGAAAAAGTCTCAAAGCCTTTAGTACAGTTTGGGAAGTGTACTAAAATATCTTGGCTCAAATACTTGATATAGACATCTTTTAAGAAATAGAGGAAGGAAAATGATGCTTATTGCTTTATTTAAGGGTTTGCTGTGGGAAAAGGTCATTCCGATACTTTGTACTAAATGATAATTCAAGTTCACCCAAAGAGAATAATGCAACATCTATTGAAGAAAAATATCTTCAGGAAACAAAGTTATGTACTTTTTTGATTTAAGCAAAAATAAAAATGTAGATAATATGTTTTGCTTTTTCAAATTTAATTTTTATGCAGAATTGTGAAACATAGTCTTTATAAAAGTTTCTTTCAAGGCTATAATAACCAAAACAGCATGGAAATGACACAAGAACAGAGACGTAGACCAATGGATCAGAACAGAGAACTCAGATATAAAACCATCCTCATATTGCCATCTGATGTTTGACAAAGCAGACAAAAATATACACTGGGGAAAAGAATCCCTATTCAATACAATGTGCTGAGAAAATTGGATAGTCACATGTAGAAGACTGAAACAAGATCTGCATGTCTCTCTACTCACAAAAATTAATTCACAATGGATAACACACTTAAACCTAAGGCATGAAACTCTAAGAATTCTAGAAGAGTTGGGGAAAACCATTCTAGATATCAACCTAGGCAAATAATTTATGAAGAAGACCCCAAAGGCAATCACAGCAACAAAAAAAATTGATAAATGGGACCTTATTACATTAAAAACTTTTGCACAGCCAAGGAAACAATCAATAGAGTAACTAGACAACCTACAGAATGGGAGAAAATATTTGCATGCTATACATCCAATAAAATGCTAATAACCAGAATCTACAAAGAACTCAAGAAAATTAGCAAGAAAATCTCAAACAACACCATTAAAAAGTGGGCAAAAGACATGAAGAGAAGCTTTTCAAAAGAAGATAGTCTACTGGTCAATAAACATATGAAAAAATGCTCAAGTTCTCTCTAATCAACAGAAAAATTCAAATCAAAACCACAAAGAGATATCACCTAAGCCCTTATCAAAAAGTCCCAAAACAACAGATGCTGATATGGATGCAGAGAGAAAGGAACACTTACACACTGTTGGTGGGATTGCAAACCAGTTCAACTTCTAGGGAAAGTGGTATGGAGATACCTCAAAGAACTAAAAGTAGACCTACCGTTTGATCCAGCAATCTCACTGCTGAGTTTTTACCCAAAGGAAAAAAAAGTCATTCTATTAAAAAGAGACTTTCACTTGAATGTTTATAGCAGCACAATTCACAATCTCAAAGAAGTGGAAACAACCCAAGGACCCATCAACACATGAATGGATAATAAAATGTGTATATGCATACCATGCTGTATTACTCAGCCATAAAAAATGGTGAACCTTTTGTAACAACCTAGATGGAAATGAAGACTACTCTCCTAAGGGAAGTATAGCGAGAATGGAAAAACAAACACCATATTTAATCACTGTTAAATTGGAACTAAATGATCAACACTCATGTGTACATATGGTAGTAAAATTCAACGGAAATCAAGCAGGTGGGCTGGGAGAGGAGGGGTGATTAAATTCACACCTAATGGGTACAATGCACACTATCTGGGTGATGGACACACTTACAACTTTGACTCACACTATACAAAAGTAATTTATATAACCAAAACTTTTGTACCCCTGTAATATTCTGAATTTTTTTAAAAAAAATCCTGCTTTCAGATCATGAGACTTTACATTTAAAGTATATGGAAACTTTACATTTATGACTGCATATAAAATGTAAGAAAATGTATATATTAAATAAAACAATGTTTTCTAATTACAATTTATTAAGCATTTATTAAGATATATATTAGAGTAAGATGTTATACTACACATTGAAATAGTTAAGAGTCTGGCCCCAAGTAACTTGAGAATTTAAAATTACTAAATAAATAAAGGTGAAATAATTGACATTACACTTCTAGGGGTCTTTTGTGGTGAAAGAAAAAAGGATAACAAAAGACTAATTTTAATTTGAGGTTATAAATTCCCTATTTAGAAGAATATATTAGGCAATTCTGGCTGTTATAACAAAGTACTATGAATGGGGTGACTTATAAACAACAGAAATTTATTGCTGGAAGTCCAAGCTCCTAGTGGCTACCACGTATGAGTTCTGGTGAAGTCACTCTCCTGGGTAATACACTGCCAACTTCTCATATCCTCTTGTAACATATCCTCTAGGGTCCTATTTATTTATTATTATTCATATTTTTTAAATTGAGGTATATTTGACAATTGAATATTATATAAAGTTAAGGTATATAATTTGATGATTATATATAAATATATAGATAGTAAAATAATTACCATAGTCAATTAATTTACATATCATCTCAGTTACCATTTTCTTTATTTTTTTTCTTTCTTTCTTTTTTTGTGGTGTGCTGAGAACACTTAAGATCTACTCTCTTAGCAAATTTAAACTGTACAAGAACATATTATACAAAAAGTATTGTTAATTATAGTCACATTGTTGTACACTATATCTTTAAAAAATGAGCAAAAGGCCTGAGCAAACAATTCCTAATAGAAGGCATACAAATGGCCAACAAGTATATCAAAAAAGTTCTCAACTCACTAATCATCAGGGAAATGGCAATCAAAACCAGAATGAAATATTACCTCACACCTGTTAGAATGACTATTAACCAGAAAGATAAAGATAAGAAGGGTTGGCGAGGATGTGGGGAAAAGAGAAAACTTGTACACTGTTGATGAGAATGTATAGTCATTACAGAAAACAGTATGGAAGTTCCTTGAAATAATTAAAAACCACCTTGTGATCCAGCAATCTCACTTCTGGTATATAAGGAAATGAAATAAGTACGTTGAAGCGATATTTGCACTCCACACCCATGTTCCTTGTGGCATTATTTACAGTAGCCAAGATATGGAAAAACTCTAAATATCAATCAACAGCTGAATGGATAAAGAAAATGTGGCATATAAGTTCAGTGGAATATCACTTGGCCTTAAAAAGAAAGAAGTCTTGACATTTGTGATAACATATATGAACCTATAGAATATTATGTTAAGTGAGTTAAGCCAGACAAAGAAAGACAAATATCACATGATTTCATTTATATGTGGAATCCAACATAGTTAAACTCAACTCATAGAAACAGAGAGTAGAGGGGTGGATTACCAGGAACTAGAGTGCAGGAGAAATGGGGAGATATTGGTCTAGGGACCCTATTATAAAGGCAGTAATCCTATTCATGAGAGTTCCCCCCTCATGATCTAATCAATTCCCCAAAGCCTTACCTCCTAATATCATCACATTAGGAGTCTTTAACATATGAATTTGGGGGGCACAACAATGTTCAGTCTATTGTAAAAGTTAATGTTTAAATATTAACTAAATCATCATAGGACAATTTATGCAATAATAAAGCAAATATAATAAAATAAAATTGAATTAAAACTTTAGTTATTATCCAGATGAAAGGTCAAAACTGGTTTGTATTTGGACAGTGGACATTCTTTGGTCAGCACAATGTTATCAAATAGTTTCGAATTAATTGACAGTATTTCCAGTAGGGAGATTTCACATAAAATCCAGAAATGGGAACTTTTTTAATGGAAAAAAACCAGAACATATGGGAATAGTGACTTTATTTTAGCATGACAAAGATATGCTAGAATGAACTAGTCCCTAGCTCAGCTAAATGAAGCATTTACTTTCCAGTTTGTCATGGTTCCTCCATTAGCTTGCCTCCTAACACCAACCAGCCACCTGCTTAACACAGCAATGCTAATGGCCTTTGTATGCATTTAATGCCAAACAGAGGGATGCATGTTTTAATGACTTAATTGAAATTTTTTGATCAGGTTTTTAACATCCTAAATAAAATAATCAGTGATTTCATAAAAATTTAGTTTCTCATAGCAGAAAATTCAGAAACAAAATTTATATTGACAAAAATTATATAAAAATTACATATATATTAAATACAATCAGTTCATGATGCTCTCATCTAGAAACAGGCATCAGAGGGAATTCTGGATCTACCAGTTCCTAGTTTTGTAAGCTTAGCTAATTTATTTTATTTCTCCAAATCTTTGTACTCTCACCTACAAAAGCATTCATTATTAGTGTCAACCTCATACATTTATTCTCCATATTAAATGAAACAAGCGCTTAGCTTTTTGCCTGGCAAACATTAAATGTTTGCATTAGAGTACTATTAAATAATTCTTTTTTAAAATATTTCTATTAATGTGTATATCACATCTCCAGGAACTTTAGGAATTAACTGAAAACAGGGCATACCTTTCCATCAATGGTATCCTACATCTAGGTATATTTTTTGATCCTCTTCAAAGAAATGAAGCACATGTTACTCAATATAAAATCATTGACATGTGACACCTTTGGTCAAATGAAGGCAGAAAGACATTCCAAAGAGCAGGTGTTTTACTCTGTAAGAAGATACAAACTCCATTCTCTTTGCTCTGAAAGTGTTTTATACAGAATCTTGTAAGTGTGTTTCAAGAGGAAATAGACATATTTCTTTGTATAAAGAAAGTGTAAATCTTTTAGATTATGAAATGGATACCTAGGACCCCTCTTCTATACAATACAATAGAATTTTCAAAAGTGTGAAAAAATGACTGAGTGGCAAAATATCACAGTCTATGCAGAAGGCACTAAGAATGTTATATGGGATCTCTGTTCCCTAGAATTAGCAATGAATCCATTGCTATGTAAAAAAAGACTATCTAAATGGACTTAATGTGACAAATTCTTAGATCATTCATATAAGGGAGAAACTTTGACAGCTCTGATTATTTGGTAACACAGGGTCTTGCTAAGTGCTGGATTTACCCAATAAGAAGATCAAACTCATGCAGGGGCAAACACACACACACACACACACACACACACACCCCTCAAACACCCTATTTTTGCAAAAAATAAAAGTAAATAAGCAGTTATTATTTTCCATGAAAATAATAATTTGATTGGATTCCTTTGCACAAATTTTTTAGTTGATTATATTTTTAATTATGTGAAAATGACAGAGTATTATAGTGCTTTCAGTTTTGTATCCAGCCCTCTTTTGTCCCTGGGGACATGTCTCTCACTTTGTCAATCTTAGCCTCTGTCTTCACTCTGGGACTGTGAGCTCTTTTTAAGAGTTTGTGCAGACAACCTCAGTCTTAGTGTGCTTTCCAAGAATTTGCTGCATCAATTAAGGCTGCTCTTGCTTTCCACCAGTGGGGTCTCTGCCTGCCCAACTAGAGTAGAATAAACTAATCTTACCGGGTTTTTTCTCCCAACTGGCTCCATAAGTGAGTCATAGGTAAACCATTCCACTGTTTTATTGGAAAAGTTGTTTTTGTGCATGATTAGGTATACAGTGAGATCATGAAAATCCACAGGTTAAAAGGCATATTTTTTTTTTTCTTTTGCAGTGCAGCAAACTCTTTGGTAGCAAGCAATCATGTGAATGATAGTAAACATTACCATGAATAAGGTATTCTAGAAATCTAAGAATGTCAGAGCTGGCATGAGCTCTACAGGCAAGGAAGATGAGTTCGTATACAGAAGAGTGATCTATTCCATCCATACCTATGGGATGGGCTATCTCATCCGTATACAGAGACATTTCTCTACAGTGGGAGAACTTTTGTGAGTATTTATGTGGAACACAAAATTCTCACACTTCATGCACATACCACAGATTCTCTTCATATGCCTCTCTCTCGAGGATTGATGTCATTAGCTTTCTAACATTTTCTTTCCAAATTGTTATCTGATTCCATAAATTAACGTGCATCTAAACCACAGGCCATTATCACCAAATAGACAAATAGAGATTTTGCCTAGTGGGAGGAATTCCATGGTTTTTCTCCAAACTTCTGGACATAGACATTGTGATTTCCCTATTTTAGCAAGTTAAATAGCTAGGCAATGTAATTTCCCAAATGCGCTATGAAGCATTTTTACATGCCACAAACATGTCAGACTTCAATCGGGTTGGCAGAGTCATAAGGCCTAAGTGTCAGAGTGGCTTGAACTTTAGCCAGGCTGCAGCAGAGACTTCTATTTATCTGAGTACCAGTAAAAGCCTGCAGCTTTAAATTTTCACAATTAATGGATTTTAGAGGCAACTTATATCACCAGATGAAAAGCAGTGTATCAAACCTTTTGCTTCTTTCTTATTTGTAGGCTGTGCAAGGTGCAATTTAAATTCATATGCCTCACGCAGGACACCTTCAATTGGCAACCCCTGCTTTTATATTCTGTCATAAATGCATGCATCTTATTAAGCCATCTAGACTACCTGCTACTTTTTTTTGTTGTTCTCTAGGTTTAGTAAGCATGATGTTAACAAGGTATACCAGCATGATGTTTTGTGGAATTCAAGACTAACCAGGTCTCTGTGTAATGTATCATAATAACTGAACGTTAACATAGAGCTTAGTTAAGACAGTGAACTGTACTGCTACCACTTCCAGGTGAAAGTAAACGCCTACTTATTTTTCTCAGCAATTGGTATACAGGGATAGAAGCTCCCAGATAAGTGGCTGCATCACAGATAACTGAGTGTGCAAAAGTTTGTTCCAAAATGTCTGGCTTTGGAAATGCAGTTTGAGACAACACCTGATGATAATTATGAAAATCCAAAGTCATTTTTCAAGAGCTTTTGGCCTTTGCAAAAGGAAAACATGTAAGTTAAATAGCTTTGTAATAGAAATCACCAACCCCTACATTTTTTCATGTGTTTGAAGGTGAAACTAATCTCTCTAATTCCCTTAGGGATGGAGTATGCTTTGTAAAACTTGGATATTTAAGCACTCATAAAGCTTTCATTTATTCATTCTTATCATAATAGCTCTTGTTATATGTGTCAAGGAGCCAATTGAGGAATTCTTCCAGTTGCCAAATATGTATTTCAATTATGCATCCTAAAGTGGTGGAAATAGATTCAAGGTGAAACCACAGTCACACTGATTCAATTGTATGACATACTGGGAAATATACTTTATTTTGTACCTGACAACTCTCATTCTTTTTCTATGGGCTACAGTGGTAGACTGGATCTCTGGAGAATATCTTCAAAATACTATCACTATCTAATAATATCTAGAATATCATGGTATTTTCCTTTCTCAAGAGCACAGTCACCATGGTAATTGGGGTCAAATTTCTATGGATAAGGCTTTTAGAGTGATTTATAGCACAGACCTATGGGTGGCATTGTTTATGCTTTTCATTCAATAGGATCCAACTTTTTCTATAATAAAGAATCTCTGGCTCTGTGAATTAACTTGGAATTGAGGAAGACTCTGCACTTGCCCATTGTGGTGATTTAAGCCAAATTCCTCCTCAATAGATATAGAATTTCTCCAATTATATAGATCAAAGAATATTTTACTAGCAATTCTTTTATATCTAGAAATCTAATAATCAGCCTGAGCATCAAAACATTCTCTTAGCCAATGCATCCACCCCAGCTGAATATCTGATGGGCACTTTTCTGATGAAGAATAAATTTTACTACTTGGGCTTTATCCCTCCAGGAGCTCATCAGCCCCATGGAAATTGAGGAGCTCATTTTAGCGGAGGCATCTTTTTCAGTGTTGAACTTGGCCTTCAAAGGGAAACCACTCAGAGATTTAACAGATGCCAGTACCCCCCTCTATAAGGTAGTTAATAGTACTTTGGTACAGGAAATGTAATTTGGGCCTTTGTGGAGAAGTTAGTGGTTCCATATCATAAATCTATTCTAACGTTTCCTTCTCCCTAAATCTTTGGATTTCTTCTTCCTTCTACCAGGGACATTCTGGCATCTCAACCTTATCGAATGTTGTCCACTTTTGTGCATAGTTTTCAGTGAATTCATAAAAGTGTTAGAACCATCTCCAGCTGCTGGACACTGCAAAATTAAAGTCACAGTCTTAAGAAAATGCACACATGATGGAAAAATTTTATTCAACCCATGTTATTTTACCTACATAATGTGTGGGTTGTTATTATTCAACCCACACATTTAAGATCTGTTTCTACTCATATCCCTCAGGCTCCTGCCAATAGGAATGATAAAATCTTGCAATTATTTTTACATATATCAGAAAATATACATAAAATCTCTTGGATCAGACTTTGCCTTATTTCCCAGGAGCATGCTGGGATGCGGTTCTGTTATGGTTCTGGGGCAAAGAGAAGTGATGAGGGTGGGCCTTGTGGAGAATGGATGTACCACTGAAAATTGAGGTTATTAAAGGGTCTTTAAGCAGTAAGAGATGTCTCCTGAGGGAGGAAAAAGATGATGCTTCTTTCACTGCCAGTAGAAGGTGGCTCAGGGCAACTTAATAGTTCAAGTTGCTCAGAATTTTTTGATACTAATTAAAGGTCTTCAATTCAAATTCAGAAACTCACTTTTAAGTGTCTTAACCTTTATTTTAAGGAACTTGATAACATGTTTTATTCAACTTGCATTACTGTTCCCAAAATGGCATGACTGAATTTAGAGTGTAATTCTTAGCCATGTCTGCCCTGTGGCTATAAGAAATAGGACATTATTTCAGGGCCACAGCAGAAGCTTTCTGATACTCTGAGTCTTGAGCTGATAGTTTTAATGTAGGGTCTTATCGATTTCCAGCATAGCTAGAAGAAGCTATACCATACTGTGAACTTTGTAGTCATCATTTCTACCATAAGGATCAGGAGCAACAGCAATTTCATCTCTGGAGGTCTTAATTTCAACAAACAACCACTGATAATAGTTTCTGTAATAATGATGTAACATTATGCCATGGATTTTTAATATCCTTTTCCCACTGGCAATAAAATCCCCACAATATTTTAGCTTAAATAGATACATAATCTAATTCCAGAATCCCAACTTAAAGATCTGTTTCTTAAAACCACTTCTAATAACAAAAACTATATTATGTTCATGTCAGGAAAATAGAATCCATATTAGATAATTCAATAAAGGTAGTGTAGTATGTGGAACTAGTGATAGAGATACTGAAAAAGCTGGAAAGGGAGGAATATCAGGCAACCGCAAGCTAATTGCAGAAAGTCCCTTAAGGCATGTGGGACTGAAGAAAATGAAGATGTTACCAGGGTCTGGGAGCCGTGAACACCAGGCAGGAGCTGAAACCATGGAGCCAGAGGCACTTCTCAGGCCTCCGGGGGAAGCTGGGACATGGTGAGAGGAGAAATTGTATGGCAAAGCTGAAATAAGTGCCTGTGCTGGAGATATCACTAGAGGGTGGAAGGGACTCACTCTGGCTTTTCTCAACTTCCTGCTCACTAGTATCCCATCAGTACACCCCATTGACTGAACCTAACTGAAATCAGTGGGAAAAGAAGCCTGAGAAATATAATATGCAAGTCATGCTGGCCTGAGGTGTAGGAGAAGGGACGTGAGTAGATCTGAGGGCAAATAGGGAAATGACAGGCACAATATTTTTATACATTCATCTCCAAAATAAGTCATATGTTCTTAATGGAAATCAAATTTTAATTTGTAATAGTAATACTTAAGCTGCTTAATATTTGAGAAAATATAAGAAAGTGATATTTTTTTCCTCAGATTATTTACAAGGCTAGATAAAAGGACCCTTTTTAGTGTAAGAAGAACATATATTCTACTTTTAGTTTTCTATTGCTGTTGTAACAATTTAACACAAGGTTAGAATTTACAATGTGCATTTAATCTCGGTGAGGCTTTAAAACAACAACAACAAAATAAAGAGCTTATATTAGTTTTCTATTGTTACATGACAACCATAAACTTAAGAGCTTAAAATTATGTCCATCCATCATCTCACAGTTTTGTAAGTCAGAAGTCTGGGCCAACTCAACTGGGTTGTCTGTTTAGGGTCTCAGGTTGACATCTTGGTGTCTGCCAGGTTGGGCTCTGGGGAAGAATCCACCACCAAGCTCTTTCATTGTTGGCTGAATTCATTTCCTTGTGGTTGTAGGATGGAGGTGTCTTTTCCCCTGTTGGCTTTCGGCCAGGGGTCCCTGCTTTCCTTGGCATGTGGCTCTATGTTCAAACGATCAAGAGTACATCTAAACCTTTGTGCTCTTCAAATCTTGTTCCCTTCTGCTACCAGTTAGGAAAAAGTCTCTGCTTTTATGATTAACTTATGTCTACCTGAATAATCTCCCTAACTTAATGCCAATTTTGTAATATAATATGTCATAACTAAAGGAGTGATATCTTGTCATATTCACAGGTTCCAGGGATTAGGGGGAGTCTTCACTGGGGGGCCATTTTAGAAATTCTTCCTGCCACAGTGGCATACTTCCAATAAGGGACAGTAATGAACAACATTCTTATGTCAATATCTGCTTTGTGCAAAAATTTGTGCTTCAAGAGTAATAGCATTGATTACCTTTGATGTTTGATAGTGAAATTAGTATTTTCAAATAACATGAGTATTCTACTTGATGGCAGCATTTTAAATTAAGTTCTGAAATAGAAAAATACTGACTTTTGTGAAAATATAAGAAAAGTTCTGTCAATTTATAGTAAACAAAATTTTCATTTATTTTTAAATAAAGATGATTTTTTAAGCAAAATAGCACCATAAAAAAGGAAATAGAATTATAAAAATATCTGTCCCAAGGTTCCAATAGCCATTCTCATGTGTGTGACTTTCTGGATAGTTGTCCTTTTCAAAAGAAAGGGGCTACTTGAGTGTCATGTAACTTTCCACCATTAATTCTCTGAGAGCACAGAATTGTCTCTGTGCAACAGCTGTGCTGCATCCAGAGCATCCACACCTAGCTAGCAAGCCAAGAATTTATCTGTGAATTCAGAGCCTCTCTTAACCTGAACACATTATGGTCTAGTTTTTAAAAATCTATGCATTTTTATGAGTTGCTTGAGATATTGTCCTCATTATTTAAAATGTATTAGTTAACACTGATATTCCATTCTCTGAAAACAGATTCTCTGTGTTGATTTTACAAGGACCTATAAATCCTTAAGGAATGATCAGTCAACTATTAGCTTTGTATTATTTCAAGCAAATGACTATATTATGTGATAATAAAATAGTGAACTTCTTATATTAGACAGGTGCATACAAACAAACCCTTCATTGTTGGAAACCCAAGTGATTGCCATTTGCCACTTTAGTATCACAGCAGGTTATATAAATTATTATTACATTTAATTAGCATTCTGACAATTTGAGGAATTCTTTACCTGCATTCAGATTACACACAGAAAATGATTTGAAAGCATTTCCTGCCTTGAAAACATCAAAGCAAATCAAAGAAATCAGCTCCAATCTTATCCTTATTATCAAATACCTGGGGATCATTAAACCAAATGACAGAGGAAGAAATGCCAATTATAAATGCTGTTTTAAGGTTACATTTGATTTCCCATGCAGGAGACTATTAAAAGCAAAATAATATAATTCCATAAAATTATTTTACTGTGATATAATGCTAATGATACTTTTGTTCACCTCCCTTTCTTAATAAATAAAATGTTATATATCATCACTTAATATTTAGAGCATTATTAAATTCCTATCTAATTCTGTTCCTGGCGTAATATATGTTAAGTAATTAGTAATTTTGAATTATTGGATAGAACATTAAAATTTCCAGCACAAGTAAGAGTTTCAGTGACAGAGAATATACAGATTTATATACTAGAAAAAGTTTCTGTGCTGACAAGCAATGCTCTAGAATACCACAGACTAATATACAATGGTAAGGGTATGAAAATATATTTTATGTAACACTAAATAAGATTGCTCTCCATATTTTGAAATATTTACTAATGACATCACTATTTATTAATGATGATTTACTAATGTTATTTAGTAGAACTTTCTCACTTAGGTACTTTCGTGTTGCTAAATCTCCAATGTGAGGAAAACAGTAAAATTTGAATCAGAATATATTCATTGCAAAAAATACATTTCTCATTTCTCTGACATTGGAAGTAAAAATCAAATATGCCTATATAGTAATATAGTTTTACTTTGCATGAAAATATACATTTCCGATCTGAGTGTTTTTCAGAAAAGCTACAAGAATAATAATTAGATAAGGCTAATAAAAATGGAAATCGTTAAAAATATGGAATTAAATAGCTCAAAGATTCAGTAGAGATTAAGATACATTGAAACCTACAGGAGATATATTCTATTAGAATAAGGCAACATTTTCTATTCCTTACATTAAGTTATGTGTATCCATACATTGATGATTTCTCACATTATGGGGAGAAAAAAAAGATATGTTACTAAAGTCTAAATCACTGAATTCAATATTAGAAAATCATCTTTTTGAACTCATCACAACCAGTGAATTTTTATTATGATTACAGAATTCTATCAAAAGGAATTGCTTTGTGGGGATACATAAACTAAGGAGACATTATGCAAGATCCTTAAGAATCATTCCAAGTGAAACATTAAACTCTAAAATTTTCCATTAACCACGAAGACCTTTTAGAATTTATTAACTGGTCGCCTGAAAAACCATATATTTTTCTTCTCATATTATCTTGAATGTTTACATAGTAATTAATATGCTTAGTCTGTACTCAGATTGCTTGGATATAGATTTTTCTATTTACCAGTTAAGTGTTATTGGGTAATTAATTGAGCTTGCATTCAAGTTTCCCCACCTCTAAAATAGGAATAAATAGGAATATTTATATCATTATTGTTTGGAGGACTAGATAAATTAATACGAGTAAAGATAATAAGAATACAGAAGACATCTGCCCTAACAAGCCCTCAATAAATGTCAGACAAGTTAATGAATAAAACAATATGTGGATTCGTTAAATGAAACAAAATTCCAAAAGACCTTTCCTGTATTTTCAGTTTATAGATTTTGGACATCTTTTTGCACTTGTTCTGCCTACAAAAATAAATCACCAACAATAGAAGCATAGCAGCAACCTAGAACAGAATCTTCCCAATTATACTCATTAAAACCATGCAATGCAATTAGAAGGATGATCAAAACCTGCCATATCTTACACTTGCAGTAAAACCTGAAGGCAGAGAAAGCTGTCAAGTTCAAAATAACTTGTACATAATAGGGGAAAAATACAAATAACAAGAACAAAATGTTTGTAGCATTCTGCCAGGTGCAGAATAAGAACAGAGAAGCCAAGAGGCCAGAGGTGTGGTTGATTCCAGGGAAAACATCAACAACAGCCGCAGCAAACAACTGAAATTATTCACCCAGAAAGTTGGAGGCTTTACCTTATGTGAAACTACTGTGATCCCTGAAAATTAATAGAGCAGGACAATGTGCTGGGGTTAAAGAAAATACAGCATGGATAGCACACAGGAAATTGGGGAGGCAGTACCATACTGTAAAGAAACCACTCTATTACAAGTGAAGAGAGATACTTTTAGTGAAGAAACCAGAAAAACTACCCTGACACTTTCCCAATTTTCTCATCAGATCATTCTACTAATAGCTATGAATAACAAGAAAGGCAAATAGCCATATTCATGAAATGAGATCATAATTGAAACACACACACACACACAGAGAAAGCCAAAGGCAAGGAAAGGGTATGATATAGAAACTGGCAACAAAATGAGGAATAAATTTTAAAACGCCATTTCAGAAATTAAGACAAATTTTAAAATAGCAAAAGGGAGAAAAGAGACCATAGAACTCACAGAAAGTAAAGGATATAGAAGATAAAAGTAAGAAAAGAAATGAACTGTTTACAGAAACAGAGAAATGCAAAGGAAATGAAGACCCAAAGTAGCAGTTAGAATTGAACACTTACATACTGAATCAGAAAAGAGTTACAAATTGTGAAAACAAAATGAGGCAAGGGAGCCTGGGCTAGGGTAATTAATCATGGAGAAGTGACTAGGAAGAGAAGGGTTAGTTTACAGATTTTCTGCAGATCTCTCTCAGCTTCAACTCCCCATCCCTGGGATAAGAATGTTACCATCCTCCTGATATAAGGAGGACATCTTCCACATAGGGATTTATTTCCTATTTTCAGGAAGAAAAAGGGGAGATCAGTGTCCCCTTCTTATACCTGCTGCTTTTCAAGTACCTCTAACTCAAAATCGTTCTTATGCCAAGGTAGCATATTTTAAGGTGGCATATTCTGCCACCCCTTATAGTATTGTTATTTTGACAGACTCATTAGAGTATAAATGTGTAATTATAAATATGTACACATTTTTGAATTTTTTTATTCACTAGGTAAATGTCAAGTCAATTTGTTAGGCTAGAAAACCAAATTGTAAAAACTTCAACAAAGTGATAAATGCACAGTTTTTAATATATATAGGAATGAAATAATTCCTATAGGAATAAAAATTGTTAGTGTTTGCAATTAAGTAAGCAGAGTGTAAAGGTGGTTTTATTATAGGAATGGCACTCTTATATGTAGTACTCAGCCAAGAAGATGTTTCTAAAAGTAGAAAAAATCTATACAATCCATCCCATGGGAATAATACACAGAAAAAGGCATATTTTAACAGACTTTTTTTCCAGAAAATTTATCTTTTAAAATATCATGAATCTGCAGAGAGTTTCCTCTCTGAAGCTGAAACAGCTAGACCTCTAGAAATATATGCTTTAAGGACTAAAATGTGAACAGTTACAGAGAGAGAATGAGTGAATGCAATAGTATAATTATTTGACAATACTAGTAAGATGCCTTAAATTTTAAGTGCAAAAAACTCCACTCAGGTGAGTTGAAGAGAAAACCATCTAGTAGTTTTTAAAGATGATTCACAAGTGATTCATAAAGCCATAAGGAAGAAGGGAGCCTACCTCCAGAGGCACTAGAGCTTCTTTCAGTGCATCTGCTTCATTTTTTTTCCTTTCAATTGGCAGAGACAACTTTTTCTTCCCCTTCTCCATCTTGGAATAATAGCTGATCTAGCATTTCAAAATTTTATCACTCACAGAGGCTGGCCCTTTCTCTGTCCTAAATACAAATTATTATAAGAGAAGATGTGATCAGTCCCACTTCAGTCAAGTATTTCAATTAGATTGAGTGTAGGAAGAGTATAGCACAAACATAAATGCTACACACATGATGCTCACCCCTGCACTGTGTCTGGGTCATTCACAGGGAAAGGTGTTCAACAATTTATGCACTTATGAGAAAAACACAGAAGTGTGGTGAAGACTTAAGCAGGAAATAAACTTACAGTGAAAAGAGAAGTTAATCAGCAGATAATATAGAAGGATCAAGACAGGAGAAAAACCCAGGCCATAACAAAAGAGAATATATGATCCTGATGTTTCTTGGCTAAGAGATTCATTAATAAGCAAATGGGAAGCATTTGGCACTAAAACTTACAACTATACTGTAATTTTGTCTACATATTAATCTCAGATTGAAAAAAATATATGTCTGCATATATATAAAACTTTATACCATGTATATATTTGTTATATGCATAATACATGCTTATTTACATATCTATCATTTCTATAATTATACATATGAAAATGTAGATATTTAAATCAAGTCACCTCCTTTGGGACTAATTCCATTGTCATGATAAAAATTTGAGTTAACTGTAGCTGTTTAGATGAGTATCTAAATCCAGTGGAACTAACCAATTTGATATGTCAAAATTTTGATGCTTAGAATTTGAGGACCACAAGATATGCAACACTATTTGCATAATAGGGCCTAACAGGTCTTATTTTACTGGAGAATGTCTATATACATGATTTATATTTTCTTTATCAAGTAGCTCCTGGTTCTTATGAATAGCATCTCTATGAATATTATGATTTTAGGTGGAATGAAAATTTTCTACATTCTTACCCTTTGAGACTCAGAAAATTATACCAGATTTCTCACTCATTAATGCCACAACATAATGTTTCCTACTAGCTTCTCTCATTTTATTCATTTTTTAAACCTATTTTCTACCTTCAATGAGTAGGAAATGAAGAAGTTAAAAACAATTTTATTATTTGTTAGACTAGTTTGGTAAGGTGCTTGCTATGGTTTGAATGTTTCCTCTAAAACTCATGTTGAAATTTAATTACCATGGTGTTGGTATCAAGAGATGGGACCAATAGAGGTGGTAGGGCATGAGGTCTCTTCCTTCATAAATGGATTAATGTTATGTTTACAGAATTGGGTTCATTATCAAGAAAATGGGTCGTTATAAATTTGAGTCTGGCTCTCTCTTGCTCTCTCCTTCTCTTGCCCTTTCACCTTTCAGCATGGGGTGATGCAGTGGGAAGGCTCTTCTCAGATGCTGGCACTGTTCTCTTGGACTTTTCAGCTCCACATCTATAAGCCAAACAAACTTCTTTTCTTTATAAAGATGAGCACAGTCTGTGGTATTTTGTTATAACAACACAAAACAGACTAAGACAGTTCTTATGAATGATAGATTGCACTTAATATTTACTGAAATACAACTTACTCAGAATATACCAATTGGAATAAATGAATCAGGAAACATTATTAGCATATTTAAATACCATTCTATTACTCTGAGCAAACATAAATATTTTGTTAAATTTTATTTAAGAATGGGCATCTGTAGTAGACATAGGATTGATTTTTGCTTTATTATATAGTAAATTTATTTTATTTACTTTATTATATATCAATGTAAACTTTGCACTGATGATGGTACAACATATTAAGCTTTTGTATCTTCAAGTATTACTTGTGGATATAGTACTGCTCCCCGTAGCCTATATATTTCCATGAAGTGAACTAGGTATCAAAATAAGAGCAATTAATTTTGAGAAGTAAAATGATTCATATTTGGTTAAAAAATAAATTATTTGTCATTCCAAAGTAAATCTGCATATTAACAGCTTTCATTATAATCTCCATTCAGGCCTTATGTGCTATTCATTTCTAACTGCCGACATTCTTTTCATCATCTAAAACATGCAAAACTACTTTTGAGATTCTGTATGTGTCTGATTGCCTTGAAAACTATGAGAGATTTTTAGAATGTAAAGCATGAATTTTTAAAAGGTTTATTTTGCCTCTTGTGTATTCAAAAGGTTTGGAATTTATTTTCAAATGTTGCAAAGCACACTAGTATCTCATGGGTTTTTATTCCCCCAACTCACATTCTCAATGAATTATTTTTCACTCACAATGCTCTACCTGAGCATGAGGTATACAAGAGAGAAGATGAGGCAAATTACCCCTGAGTATAACTTTAAATCATATTAGGGAAAAAGCAAATATTTGTGTTTAAAAAACTAAGTCAGAAGCTTCTATATGTACTTTAATAGAGAGAATGTTAACTTAACATCTGTTCTGGTCTCAAGTTTTACCTGAATTTTCTCCATAACTCTGTAAATCTTGAAAAGCTTCTTGTGTTAGGTAGATAGTGATGGATTCTGGGTCTCCTAGGGACAAAAGTGGATGCTTTGCCTTGGTGGTGCCTCAAGCAATTGTCCCACCTGGGAATAAGGACAAGGGCAGGACCCACATCTGGTCTTGGTGCCACCCCACCTTAATCCTGTCCCAAGTTACTGCCATACCTGGGGGAGGAGGGAACAGCCTACCAGTCTACCAATCAGAACTTAGCACACCAACTGCAAAAAAATGCAGATGGCTCTCTAGCCCACAGGTTAAGTAGTATAGGTACAATGGAATCTGGAAGGTGATTTAGGACAACCTAAGGCTAATTATCATGTCCTTAGTTTAAATCTACATTGCAGTTCACCCCCTTCAATGGGCTTTCAGAGAGGCTCATGAGAGATCCACATGTGTACTAAGACTTGGGTCATATAACTCCCAACTGTCCATCAAACTGGTTCCATAATGAATCTGAGCCACAGGGAGGTCCCTATCTGGACATTACAAAACAAGACCCAGACCATAACCAAGGTCTCTTTTGCTACGATGAGGAATCTGGTTATCATCTGTGGCATATGTATCTTGCTCTATAAACCTATTTCTTGCTCTTGCTCTATAGTCCTATCTTAGCCCCCTCAATAAATTTCATCTCTTGCTTGCCTTACTTTTGTGTGTTTGGTCATTCTTTGGCAAAGAGCACACAAAGAACCAAGAACACAAAACGAGATTGCCAAACCCGACACTTGCGGAATAATGCACAATAATTAACTTCCAAAATTCATACTTGTGCACTGGATCATGAGCTTCTAGAAAGTCAGGAATATTTGTTGTATATTATTATCTCACAAAAACTAAACAGGGTGTTAAGACACATACCATGCACCCAATATTTTTGTTGTTATTGTTGAATAAATGAATATAAGGCATTTAAAAAACTTATTTGAGACATAGAATTAATGGATAATTGGAATATAGGTAAAGAGTTTTTGATCCTAAATTCAAATTATTTCACTTGAGGTTTGTCTTGGAAAATTCAAAACTAAGTAAAAATCTAAAGCAGCTCTATCACAACTTTCTTTAAATAAACTTTATTAGGCATTGTTGGATATTTACTCTATAAGCCTTTCTATAATAGTTCTAATGGCAGAATCATTATTTTATTGAACATACAAATACTTTTTTCACTTATAGTTAAGTAAGACAATAACCGTAGTTGTAAAACAGTTGCTGAAAACTTAATAATATATTAATGTATTGAAAATTAATGAAAGAAATAGTTCAAATTCTGACTTAGAAATTTAAGTGTGAAATACCAATGCAAAGTATCTCATTATCAGGACTGATGTAGTCATTCCAACTTTCCTGTCGAATTTCAACAGAAAATCAGAAAACGATGATAGAGAAATGTGAGAGAAGACAAAGACTGACGTCCAGCCCAATGAAGGAATTTCTTGTTTCTGCAAGCTCTGTGAAGTTGAACTGAGAATCCCAGTCAATGGACAGATGCCTATTGATCTGATGTTAGGGAGACTCTTCATTTTTCTCCCTGTGGTCTAAACTAAGGCAAAGACACAGCATGGTATTAGCCAGCTATAGGAATACATTGGATTGGGGGAAGGGATAGCCTTACAGGAATGATATTTGCATGCTAGTATGTAATCTCATCAAGTTAACAACTCAGATTTGGGCAAAAACAAGATGGTAAGAGAGTGAATTCTGTGCTGTATTATTGTTGCTGTTGATGTTTTTCATTAACTACCATTCTGTACAAAAAAGAAAGGAATTTAACTTATACACAGGGGTATAGGGAAGAGAACATTGTACATTATCTACACAGAGATTACTTGGCAAAATTTAACTGTAGTTATATATGTGTTCCTTAGAGGATGACTAGTGAGTAAGAAAATAAAATTGGACTCATGGAAATATACTACAGACTGATAAAGAGGAAACCCTATCTTGAAAGTGAAAGGGAAAATGTACCTTTTAAAAATGATTTATTGTTGTAATAGTTTAGAAACCTATTTGATGTTTTAATAAGATTCAAGAAGGCTCAATGAATAGTAGCACAGAGAAATAAGGAAAGAACATCTTTGAGATAAAAAAAAAAAAAGGAAAAAAAAAAGACCACAGACATTGTAGGTACAGAAACTAGCTAAAAGAAAGGAGTTTGGTTTTACAGTAGAAAGCAGAAATTGAAGTTTCAGGGATAAGCTATAGAGAAACAAACAAACAATATTATTCCCAAGGAAGGGGAAAAACTCAGCAGTAGGAGTTTGAGATCTTGCCATTAGTTCTGTTCCATAAATATGATTCAGCCACTTAGACTCTAGTTCAATAGATCAAATTCTGAGTTGATAATTAAATGAGCTTCCCCAAGCCTATAATTTTATCTCCCTTGTGTCCCATGGTCTCTCTGCTTTAATCAGTTACGGTGGAGTTGGATGTGATCCTGTGGATTGCAAAAAGCCTTAGGCAGTGACAAATAGTCTCAAAAGATGTTGACGGAAATGAGACAGCAGTTGTTCTAGCATGTCCCAACTCATTGGCAATCAGTAGCACTGTAGACAACAAAGAGTATAATTAACTTTGCATTCAAAACAGTGATGTGGAGGAGTGATGTACGATGATGCAAATGGATGATTTTTTAAAAGATTAAAAAAGAGAAGAAATATGAAAAATGGTGATAAATGTCTATCCAAAGAACACTAAGTACTCCTGAGGAAGAAATAACAATTGTAACAGTAGCAAAAATAAAATACATTCATAAAGAGATATTTGCTAAGCTTAAATAAAAACAATAATCTGATAAAATTATTATTTCAGGCAAAATTAATGAAACAAGATTTGTATTAAAAAATAACTGAGTTTTTTTTTAAATTTAAGGGTAAGAAATAAAATAATACCTATGTAAATTTAGGCAGGAAGCGGATGTGACCTGGGAAGAAATAAAAAGCCACCATCTTTTGACTTCTGCAATACCATTCGAATGGCCATAACTCCACAGAGAAAATTCTTTTTGAGATTTGAAAGACAAAGCTTGTGACTGTGTATTTATTCCCAGAAACTGATCTTGTTTGCCAGGTTCACATTGTACAAATGTATAAACAGAAAACACACATTGCAAAAACAATATGACAATAAAACAATAAGTAAGGTGAAACAATATGACAGATATAAAACCAACATATTGGTTAATGACAATGAACATAAATGTTTTAGCTTCTCTACTAACAAAGATTCCTAGCCTGTATTAAAATTGTAAATAGACAAACACAATTCTTTTGTAACACCCCTAAAATAAAATAACCTGGAGTATGAATGTGGTTAATCAATTAAAAGTTAATCAATTAAAAAAGTTGCCTACTTCCTCACCCTTTATGTCCAGATAATCTTCATTGGTAAATAAACCCTATAGCAAAACTATTTCCTCTTGCATGTAGTAAAATCACTTCTTTGAGACAACTTTTATGTTTCTTCTCACCATTCCTACCAAAATCTGATTTATATGCCTTTTCTCTGTGTTTGCATGGTATCCTCTATTGTATTTATCCTAACACTTAGCACACAGCATTTCATTTTCTTTTGTAGTGACCACTTCCTTGTAGTGCCTCCCTTCCCATCCCCGTGGTTACAGTGGTGGCTTCATTAGCAACTACGTTCATGCAGTAGGGCCAGTCTCCTGGCCATGACTCAAGAAACTTCCCTGGAAACATCTTTTGGTAGCAAGAAAGTTATCTGCTTTCTTTGGGATACTAGATCTGTGGAAAGTTTGGTGTTTTTTGTTTGTTTGTTTGTTTGTTTGCTTGTTTTGGGCCTAATAGACCAAGGAGGGAGGGCAGAAAAATCTGAAGGGAGTCAACATGCAAAGAGAAACAGAGATGAGGGGTGAGAGAAGTGCTCTGATGATGTTTTGTCATCTGATTCTTCTCTCTCTGGCTCAACGCCTTCATTGCTTTTGGGTTTTGTGAAATTTATTCTAGCTTATAACAAAGTCCCAGTTTTACTTAGTTGTTTTCCAAATGCTGGACACATGATATTCTATAAGTTCTATCTAAACTCTTTTTGCTTTGCTTAGTTTTGGGAACAAGCATATAGTCTTAGAACCCCTTCTTAGTGTAGTGGGGGAATAGAACCCACAACACAGGTTCTTACACACACACACACACACACACACACACATCTTTTAAACTGTTCTTCCAGTTCCACATACTTTTCATAATATCAAGGAGGATGAATTATTTAATAATCACAAACATAGTTTTCCCCCTCCCCACATTTTTTTTTTTTTCAAATCCAATGTGGAAGCATATCACACCTGTAAAAGTTGATCATATGAAGTGAGTTGTTCTCGTTCTCATCATATCCAACTAAAATAGAGTCAAGAGGCCAGGAAGAAAAAATATTCAGGAGACAAAACATTGCTCTAAATATGTAATTCTCTAGAAGCCTGACTGCTGAAACTGCCTGCTGCTAACTGAAACCAGTTTTATCTAATGGCTACTGAAACAACCTACTGCAACTGTAAGACTAGTTTTACCCACTCCCATCACTCACCAATCAGAGCTTGCCACCTCCCCAAAACTCCACTAGGGCCAATGAACTTTGTGGAAGAGCAATACATAGCATTTCTCCTGTTTATAAAACCTCTAATCTTCTCTTTGTTTTTTGGTCATACTGAGGACCGTCTGGTCTACATGGATGCCCCAAATTGCAATTACATACTCCCGAATAAAATACTGTAATTTTGGAGATCTGTCTCTTTATTTTATTTGACTTTGACACACCTAGTTTTGGAATGTAGGTCTAATACCCAAAAATCAATTGGATCATTCTACTATTTTTACAACAAATATAACTTTAACCAATATTTATTTACAATGATGTAAGAGCAGGGGTCAAATCTTTGAGTTAACTTGTGTATTTATAACATATTTTATGCATCGTAAAGCTATTTAAAAATAGTTGTTGAAAGAAGGATTGAGGTGAGGTAAGATTTTAATTTAAAAAATTATCCAGATAATAGAACAGTAGCTGACTTAAGAATATAAGTTTGACAGAATGAAATCAATTCATGCTTAGGAATAAGAGTTTAGGGAAGAGATTTAAAGCCAGGCCTTCAGATGACATAGTAAATAAGATTTCCTAATTTTGAATCATCTTTGAGAGAGACTGTTCTACAGTGGATTTTCTTTGGACTTTAAAGAACCAACTGAAGAAAATAATTACAAAGAAATATTTACTTCAGAAAAAGTGATATTAATGTGTTCATTTGTTTTATATGATGCTGATGCCAAGACTGTAACTTTAGGCAGCATAATAAGAGAGGAAGTTTCTCAAAAAGAGAAAGACATAGTAACTTTGTAGACAATAGAGCCATCACTAATGAACAAAGACTTCTGTTTTTCCATTTTTTTTAAATTGAAAACACAAAACTTACACATTTATAGAATATTTATCTATTAGTTTGCTCCCTAAGATTTTTAACATTCTGAAACTTTTTATAGTTTAATTTTGTCTTCTTCTTTTTCCTTGAAATAATGTAGATTTCTGTAGAAGAATCAAATCTGCCACCAATGAGTTAAGGGGATCTTTGAATCAAGGTGTTGCTTTATTTCTCTCTGTTAGCTTCTTTCAGATAAATTTTAGAAGTTCTTAACAGCTCTAGTCAGGACTGTATTGTTTCAGAAGTACATTCCTCAGCACTTCTCTTTTGACATTCATTTTGAGTGCTGTATTGCTCTGATGTTCCAGGCAAATAAAAAATATCTAACTGACAGATTGAATTGTTCGTTGTCCTTTTTCTAGCTCTGAAATTCATGTAAAATTTGGTACACAATTTGAGAAAATATGCAAAAAAATTCTTCATAAACACTTTGTATTTTACTTCTTGCCAGTTTAGAAACAGTCTATTTCATTTCTAACTATACTCATAAATATATCATACAAGCAGCATAGGATCAAATATCAAAGAAAATATAAAGTGTTGTAAAATAAGTAGTAGTCTGGAAAAAATGTTCTAATTTTATCTTTTCCTCTAATGCCACATAATATGATAGAAACTTCATGTATATCATTTCCTTTAAACTTTACCACAATCCTGTCAGTTAGGTATTTAGGAGATTGCAGTGAGCTGTGATAACACCACTGCACTCTATCCCAGGCAACAAAGCAAGACTCTGTCTCAAAAAATAAATAAATAAAAGTACTAACTTCTAAATGGGTACAACTATGATAGCTATTAATTTTGAGTAAACATTTTTGAACATTGATTTAATCCATATTTAAATATGGTTAAGGAATCAACATCTCAGAAAAAAAGCTATCCAATGTTATTACTTAAAAGACAATTGTAATACAGCTATATCTCAGATTTCTTTTTCCTTCACTAATTTCCTCAAATACACATATTGAATAGTTCCATTTGCCACATTCTGTGCCATACACTGGAGCATAATGAAAAGTGAGAAAAAGTAATGCAATCCCTACCTTCATGTGGTTCATGTCCTAGTTGGGGGAGGTAAGTTGAAGAATCTCACTGCATGGATATAGAGTGTTCTCTTTGAGACCATGTTAATGAGGAACCTGATCAAGATTTTAGAACACATTCTTGAGTAAGTGGGGATTGAGTTGAGGTCTAAAAGATGGGTGTGTATAGTATACAGTTCTTGTTAAGAAAAAGGATAAAGAGATTATACCAGAGAAAGGGAGTACATATATAAAAGAGGGACCATATATTACAGAAAGGGAAGTTGGGGTAGGTAACAACATGCAGAGAAAAATCGGACAGCTTCAGCATGAGGCTGGAGAGAAGATACTTTGCAGACCAGGAAGGCCTTGAGACTTATGTTAAGGATTTTATACTATAAGCCACGGGAAGTTCTTCAAGAATGGGAACGGGAAGTTCTTCATGATTAGAGTGAAATATTGGAAATGATTTCAAGAATGATTTATAAAGGAGCTACATTTTAGAGAGGGAGGCAATTGGCAGACTATTGTAGTACACAAGACCAAATATGAAGATGGTATTGATAAGGGTAATGGGAGTAGAGAGGAGTGAAGCGAACAGATTTAAGAAATATTCAGGATAAAAAACAACTTAGTAATGGATTGTATATTTACTGCGGTAGAGCATTTTACAAGCTACCACAAGCTTGTAAAGAATATGATATATGTTTTTGCACTTAAAATAATGTGATAAATTTTAGGTTGGAAGACATTAACTTAAAAATTGATGTAGCTATACAAAAGGCTGATAAGTACATGAAAAAGTGGTCAATAGCATTAGTAATGTACATCTTCTGATTCTGAGATGCATGGATTCTGAAGAAAGTAACATTCTATTTTCTATATGGCTATAAGGGAAGGGAATATCTTTGTTCTAAATGTCCCGCTTAATACAGAGAGAAAGAGGAACCATTTGAAGAAGTATTTGAGGATATAGGCTAAGTTCTTAATCATGAATATGTCTCCAGATTTTACAGTGAAAGAAATTTCATATGAGAAATAAAGAAAAAAACATCAGGAAGTGGAAAATAATACTGAAATGAGAATTCAGGATATGATGGATTGTACTAATGGTACCCGTATCAGATGTTAACAAGGAATCCAGTAATGTGAGTTAAGTTTCATTAGTCACTTGGATAAGGGTGTGCAGGCTCTTGCAACTAACAGTACCCAGAGCACAATTCTGTCCAATAAGAAAGACCCAAATGTTTTTGTTTAAGACCAGATGATCCATTACTTTAGTTTGGTTGGTGTTGTAAGGTGAAGCAAGTTCGGCTTGAACAACAAAACATGCAACTTGGAGCCACATGGACTTTGCAGTAGAATGTTTTCAGTAATGTGAAGCATTGCACTTCTGTGTTGTATATTGTGTTGTTTTGACCTCTGATTGTATGGTCCATCCATTGGATAAAATAGCCACGGGGCGGTCTCCATTTTTTTTTTTCTCCACTTCTCATTCCCAATATAGAGGATTTATGGAGAATGTTCTGTCAAATAACCTGATGAAGGAAGCACAAACTCAAATACTCCTCTTTAGATGATTTCTTAAACCAAAGATTGAGTTTTTATTGCTTATGGTATTGCTACATGATTGTAGACCATAAAGTGGTGCCTTTTTCTTTCTTCTGGGATTCACTATCCCAATCCAATTGTTTAATGTAATGCCACATGTATCACAGGTACCGGAAATTGAATTGCTGAAATCATTCTCCTTTAATCTGATTTTTGAAAATTGAAAGATGCAATAGAAACTATCAGCCATTCATCAAAGGTAGTAATATTTCCTTTGTTATTTTTTCTTTCATGAGTTTAAAATATTTAAATATTTTAAAGAAAATAAATAGGTAATAGAGCAGAATTCAGAATTTACTTTATAAGACATGACACAATGTACACTTTATGTTTGAAGTAAAATGCTTTCATTCTCCAAGGCTATTGTAGATGTTTCAGTGAGGAATTATGTAGCAGGATTGTAGATGGAATTATTACAAATACAACCTCATGTTATTTAGGCTAGCCTGGTTGGATAATGGTTCATATTTTTCAGTACAATTTCCTTAAATTGTGTTTTAATGATTTTTCTTCCATGTTGCAGTTTCCTTATCCTCCTTAGCTGCCCTAGAAGCTACAAACATATCTAAGGGAAGTAAAGGTAAAGAAGTGAACATATCATTTCAGAAGCATATCAGACATTAGCAGACATATAGATAAGACAGAAGAGCAAAAATGCTTGCTGCAAGATAGCAAGTCCAAATGGGGATGTGATGAATTCATTCCATTTCTAAGAAGGCAAAAAATCACCAAGGAGCTTCTTATTAGTACTGGAGAATTCCAGTACTAATACAACTGAATTATCTTTGATGTTCCTCAAAACTCTTGAATGCCATGTAGAACCCAGTTAGCAATACCATATTTTGGGAAGGGAAGGGATGCATCCCATGCTGGAGGTTTGCCTTCACTCCACATTTAAGTTAACCTGTCTGCCCTTTTGCACAATGATGCAAGGGCATGCAGTGAATGACTATTGGCCAATATGTGGGCACTGAGTTGGTTCTTAAATTTGTTCCCTGGTATAACTTTCTGAAATTTAAATGCATTTTTCCTCATATTCTGCAGGTATTGTCCAAACAAAATATGTATAATTTGACACTCTCTCATCTCACTCTAAGTTTCTTTGCTGGCTTGCTTTTTCTTATGCAATAGCAGCTCAAAATAATTCCATGAGAGAGTTAGGGAAATGTCTGCAGCCCTCTTGGGTCTAAACACATAATACCACTCTGCAACTACCACATAATGATGGTAAGAGTCTTCTCTATTAAACTTTCTGGCTTCCTGTACTTCATCCTGTGTCTGAGGTGTGGGTCCTGATCACTGTAGTTCCTTAAGAGTAAAAGTAAAAATAGATTAGGCCTTTTTTACAAGATTCATTTCTGGAAAGTTGGAGGAAGGCACAGTGGCCCCTATAATATTTAATGCTCTTATTTGCTCTATGCCCAAGTCTCTTTCTTCCTCAGTTCGGTGGATCTTAACATAACTAGGGAAAGAGAAAGCAGCACTCATTATAAGATTATTTTTAACTATTTGGTTTATTTCTTTGCTATATCAGACTTAAATCTATAACCACAACATTTTAACTCAGAAGTTAATTTTCACTCAGATGTCCTCAGATCTCTCTCTGACAACTTCTACTGGCCTCATGCCTCATGACAAAAATGATAGGTGATAGACAAGGTGAGTAGTGTTGGAGAAAATAACAACTTCAGTTAATGTATCAATATATTTTCCTACCATGTCTTTATTTTTTTTTCTCAGTATAAAGTGCTCTATGTGTAAATGCTTAATTTCACAGGCTATGTTTTCTGGGTATAGCTGATGAAACAGAGAGAATTATTAATAAAACCCATCAAAAGATCCAGTGCATTTTGAGCAATATTTTGAAACTAAGAGGAGCAGCATTTTACTTTCTAGAATAAACTCTTAAATGGCATTATGCTAACTCCTCTTGACAAAAGGCTAGTTCTTGGCTGGAAGAGAGTACCCCAAGGAAAACATGGATTTATGTGCCTGTGGGTACCCAGCAGGAAATTCTGTGGAAGCAATTTGAGGTCTGACAAGCATCTCTGAGCATCTGCTGGGCTGGAGTGTAAAGTCAGAGAAGAATATAACGGTCATAATATCGCCTTTTACTTCCCAGAGGACTTCAAGCCGAAGAAGACACTGCAGGGTCCCCCAATTTCCAGAAGACAATTTTGTGTGGAATTCACTTAACACATTCAGTAATTTACCTCTAAGCACACAAATACATGCCTATGTTAAACTTTGGAACTTGTAGTGCTATTTTTTCTTTCTCTTATTTCAGTTAACATTTTATGCCCTAGTTTATATTCCTTTTATTACTTGAATTCATTTAAAATATTTTTGCATATTTATCTTTTTCTTTTAATCTTTTAGTCCTTTTGTTTTTACAATCTCACAGTTAATTGTTCTTAGTTGGTTTATCTTTTCTTGTTTTTTATAAGGCTTTTCTTTTATCTCATGTTTACTTTGTTCTTATATTACTTATTTACCTAGTTTCTTCTTATCACCTTAGGCTTTGCTTTCATTATTTCCTTTTTATGTTATCTATTTTTCATTTTAGTTTTTAATTTTTTATTATCTTCTTTTCTCTTTCTTATCTATATTTTAGTTTATCTTAATATAACAACCAGAGAGTACTAAAACATTTGGGAAGAGAAGCAAGCAGAGCCTATCTGCTCTCTTTCCTCCCTGTCCATTTGTTTTTTTCTGCCTGTTATAGGGGAGGAGCGTCCTGTCTCTACACCCTCATATCTCTAAACCTTCACTTTAGAAGGACAATGTTGCATAGTAGTTAAGGGCAGAGTCTTGGGGATAAAAAAAACCTTGAGCCACATTAGAGTTGTACTCTTGAGACTGTTATGTGGTCTGTAAAACTTGAAGTTTTCTTTTTTATAGAATAATAATAACTTTCAAATGGTGGGTGGATTAAGTCATGTGAAACATATTAACTAAATTCTCCCTATTCTATTAATAGAAGGACTAGGATAAGAGTAACATTTAATTGTGTTTCTAGAATGATGGCAACCACTCTTTCTATTATTTATTTATTTATTTTATTTTATTTTTTTAAAGACTAGTCAAGTGCAATAGTGAGGAGGGGGGAAAGAACCACTCTTTCTAAATTATCCACCAAAAACCTAAATCGACTCTCTATTAAGAAACTAACATGGTTCTCCTTCTCTGTTATTTCAGGGCCAAATAAACTAGTATGCCAGTTTTGTTATTTTCTCCTCCTCCTCCTCCTCCTCCTCCTCCTCCTCCTCCTCCTCCTCCTCCTCCTCCTCCTCCTCCTCCTCCTCTCCTCCTCCTCCTTCTTCTTCTTCTTTTTCTCTTTAACTACTGAATCTTTTTCTCACCTTGTCAAGGGAGAGACTTGTCTTTTAAATGATGTTTGAAACTCTGAATTTCTGTTAAAATAGTCTAAAACAGACAAAATGTTACCTTTAAGCTGATTCCTCTATTCTTGTAGTATTTGTCCACATAAATTGCCCGCTGATTCCAACTGGTGGTAGTGGAAAGCCACAGTCCCCTGACTGATTTTAACACTATTCTGCATTAACTAGTCTTGATTTTACTTGGTCTCAAATTTCTCTCCTAGAAAGTTGTGGACTGAAATATTGGAAATCTGAATTCAAAGTTCCTAATCTATAACTTTAGAAGTTGTCCAGACCGCCTTTTTCTGATCTCACATCTCTCCTAATTGGGGAACGTAATTATTAGAATAGTAGATAATATTGCATATGAATTTAACTTTGGTTTCCCAAGAAAATGGTGCTGCATGGAGTTCACTGGTATCTTTTCTGTATCAAGAACTATACTAGTTCTTAGAGTGGAAATATGGTCAGTATAAATATAGACCGAACAAATTACTATCAATTATTTTTAGATCATTTAGTCTCAATATGAGCTTGCTTCAACATATGTTGATTCTTCCCATTAAAATGGAGGCTGTGTCTTAACATCTTTTATTTCAAGATACATTTGTATGGCCTAAAATGTGGTCATATCTGTGTAGCTTGGGAAAGTCTCTTTTGCAAAACTTAACAGATCATTTGCTTACACAGGTCACACACATTGTTAATTGATTTATATCTTAAAATGTACTGTTTTATTTTATTTAACTGAAGTTTTTTTTTTAATAATGTCAAACGAGTCTTGAGAATAATTTAGATATTTTGCATACACCTATACTTGTAATTGTAAAATAGTTTAGATTTTTCATACAAGGGTGATAGTCCATTTCATTTTCCTCCAGATGTCAAAATATGAGACTAGCAAAGTTTGAGTATCAAATAACCTGTTCTATAAAGAAAGTACATTCTTCTGTGACTCATGGTCAGGTTTCTCTGTAAAGTGGAATTCAGGATTTTAGATGCCATAGTGAAATCTAGCTCTCACCTTCTAGTTCTTAAGTCTCAGATATGCAGAATTTATAATAGTCAAATAACATAAATACTTTCTACTAACTGCCTTCTAAAACCATTTTTCATTCTTTGTTATATTTCTTAAAATTTATTTGGATATGTTTTTCTTTTTGTCCGTTGACTTCTCAATATTCAAAACAATTATTTCTGCATCAGTAGCACTGTTTGCCATGTCAACTGGTTTGTCATTTACAGACAACTTTTCAAGGATACATGCTAGCAGATTTTTGAGACCTTAGAATTAAAAAGCTTTCAAATTACTTTATCTTTCAGAAGAGATTGTTCTATAAATATAATAGAAAAATACAGTCTTGCATTTTCATGAATTGAATTTCAGATGTAAACAATATTAAAATTTCTTTTAATGACATATAGTATATCTTCTTATACCTCCATGATGAATTAACTTTCTTGAGTTATTTATTTTCTAAGTATAATCCCTATACTTTATATGCTCTCTTCAATCGATTAAATGAAATAAAGGTGGGGCACCAAAAAAACAGACAAAGCACTTCAAGGTACAATTTTGCTTAATGTGATTGAAGACTATAATTGTCCAACATTTGAACAACTTTGAACCTTTTATATTTGCATCTTTTACTGTAAGTATAAAACCAAGATGGAATCAATCAAAAGATTTCTTTCAACTTTCCTGAGTTATCATAAACCCTGTAGCCAGTAGGTAAATAACACTTGAAAAACAATCTCTGTAACAATGATACTTTACAACAGTGACTAACATTTATTTTTATATGAGCTTAAAGTTAACTAAAAAAGATTAAGTTGGTAACTTTAAGTTTTACAAACACAACAAAAACAGATCAGATTTACTAGGATTTTAAAATCATTAACAGTATTGTTCATATTTAGGAATTTAGTCTCTAGTAATACCTACATTTGATAAAATAATTGGTTTATCTTCACATCTTAATTTCACATCAAAATTTGAAATGCAAAAGGCACCATTCAATAAAGATACAATGCTCATTAAACTTAATTTGCTCATAAAATTATTTACCATTCATATTTGCTTTGGGCTAGAAGACTTGCATTTTTTGTACTGAAAACTATTCATTTATAAATAATACCATGTCATTGTACTAGCAGATCCTAACCATGGAATTATTCAAAAAACTTATTTCAATTTGAATGACTAAATCTTTCAGTTGCAATTCTTTCAGACATTTTGATATGTGTAAATAGGGCAGTTCATTATTGTCTTCTTAAAAAAAACTTTACCTATTCTTGCCCTTTTTGTGGAATCTTCAAATATTTCTATTCAATTTTTGATTATGTCTCAGTTTCCTTTCTCCCTTTACATTTTTGTAGGCATTGGAGAGCTCAGGTAAAGTGGCTCACGTTACTTAAAAAAATACCATGCGTCTGTGTCATTGTGAAAGTTGTTGATTTTTTTCACCACCATAATTTCCTTGCATTTTACATCTGGTAACACCTGTCTCATTTTCCTTCAATCTTGAAGCATTTTTCATTTTCACTTGCTTTTTCCTGATTTCCTCTACCTACTTCTGGCATTAAAAGCGTAGTTTTAATTTTCTTGTTGTCTTGTTGTTGTGTGACCTGGTTCTATCAGATAAGACTGAATATGTCTGTGAGTAAATAGAAATGATAGTATCACACCAGTGATTTTGTTATTTACATATAAGAAGTCTAGGGGTAGTCACACAGGGTCTTGAATAATAGCACTAAATTATCATTGTGAATACAGGCTTGTCCTATATTCCCACTTAGCCATCTGAGCCTATGGCTTTGACCTTATGCTCAATGCTTCCTGGTAACTGGTTGATTGTTTCATACATGGCATCAAATCTAAATTTTAGGTGAGAAGAAATAAAGTGAATGACAAAAGTTTATACCACCTGAGCCTCCTCATTTAAAGAGCTTTATGGGGATAAATTCTGTTTACATCTAATTTGCCCAAACTTATTCAAGTGACCACTCCTAACTGCAATAGAAGAAGGAAAATACAATTTCTTAAACAAGCACATTAAATGGCAACCAATACAGAATCATATTTCTGTTAAAAAGGATGGAGAAAAATTGACACAACATAGGCCACAGTAGGGCATTTTGAAATAATTTGGTTTTTTTAAACACATAACTTTGCTTAAAGTGATGCTTTAAATACTTCCTAAAATGAATAGTTTTTTAGTAATTCTAAGGTTAAAAAGACTCATCATTTGAAAAAAAAAAAAACTTTTGCAACTATGTTCACCCTTGATTGTTAATAAAAAGCAAAACACTGACATGGGAAAAAATATAAAACTCAATATTTATAGATTTTGACCATAAAATTACTCTTTAAAGAAAGTAAGAATAACTAATGCATAGTGGTGACAATGTAATCTCCACTAGTTTCTCACAAGAAATAGATGTTTCTTAAAATTTTAACCATCATCAGAGACTAAAAGGCATTTTAATTTGATATAATAGTGAAATTCACCTATGCTTAAAATTGAAGTTCAAAAATTCAAAGCAGACAAAAAATATGCTCCAAAAAGGAATAAAGAAAAGAAATTCTGTTGCTGAGAATTATACTCCAAACCAAAATTAAACAGTGATAAAAAAGGCAATACTAAAATTAAATTAGTAACATTCTAAAATAGTGATACATTGATTTAAAAAAAAACATTTTGGCAACGGTTATCCAAATTTTTCAATTTTACAGGTGCATATTTCCTATTTGCCGACAGAAGAAGTTTATACAAGTCAACACTAAAGCTAATGGAACTACTATTTCTTAAAACAGCCATAAAAACAAAAGCTAAGAATTCTTCTTCAGAAAGTAGAACACAAAAACTAAACTGCATACTCATAACCAATATTTTTTAAAATTTACATTATGTCTTTGGACTCATGAACAACAGATATTTTAAATACCCCTCTAGGTTTCAAAAAATCTTGTCAGGGCCTTCTAATTTGGTATCATACCTTTTTTTTTTTTTTCACTAAATATCACTATTCTTAAACTTATGATCACACTCTGTTGGTAAAACAAAAATTTCTCTCCATATAAACAGCAGATATATATTTCCCAATAATCTTTCTGTTTCTTTTGTTATTCATATATTCCTCATGTCATCTCCTATATGGCCAAGAAAGTAGATTACTACATAGAAGATAAGGCCCATTTTGTTTTTCAGATTAATGTATTCCAAAATTGTAAAAACATGGCATAACATAGTTCCAAGTTATGTTCTGCTAGAAGTTTCTCTGTTGCAGTCACTCTAGAATTCACATTCCTTTCATCTGTGTGGCTCCATTATCTCTTAGCACCTTGAACCAACCAAAGGGAAAAGAGGGTGCATAGAAGAGCCTCTACTGCCAGTAAAAGTAAGCTAAGGAGTGAGAGATATCACTTCCACTCATGTTGTAGCCTGATGCTGAATGGGAGAATGGATTTGGAAGTCAGCCATGTACCCAAGATGTCTCTGAAGAAGAAGCACTGCTTGTCAAGGATATCAAATGATCATGACAGGGCCTGAGATGGTGGCTATGATTGTGAACAGAAGAACAAGCCATCTACCCAAAGGAACAAAAGACATTCTATAAAAAAGACATCTGCACTAGAATGTTTATAGCAGCACAATTCACAATTGGAAAGATGTGGAAAAATCCCAAGTGCCCATCAATACATGAGTGGATTCATAAAATGTGGTATATGTATACCATGTTCTACTCAGCCATAAAAAACAATGATGATCTAGCACCTCTTGTATTATCCTGGATAGAGCTGGAACCCATCCTACTACGTGAAATATCACAAGAATGGAAAAACCTGCACCACATGTACTCACCATCAAATTGGTTTTAACTGATCAACACTTAAGTGCACATATATTAGTAACATTCATCCATTTATCGGGTGTCGGGCAAATGAGGGGGTATATTCACACCTAATGTGTGTGGTGAGCACCGTCTGGGGGATGGACAAGCTTGAAGCTCTGACTCAGGTGTGGCAAAGGCAAAATATGTAACCTAAACATTTGT
>CAUYPO010049864.1:0-36097 GCA_963574435.1 Cheirogaleus major | reverse complement strand
CAGCTACTCGGGAGGCTGAGGCAAGAGGATCACTTGAGCCCAGGAGTTTGAGGTTGCTGTGAGCTAGGCTGACGCCACGGCACTCACTCTAGCCCGGGCAACAGAGTGAGACTCTGTCTCAAAAAAAAAAAAAAAAAAAAGAGTCTTGTCATGTTGACCAGGCTGGACTCAGAATCCTGGGCTCAAGTGATCCTCATGCCTCTGAGTGGCTGGGACTACAGGTGCCATCACCATACCTGGCCATTGCCGTCAAATTTATGGAGATCCTAGTTTTGCCATACACTCTCCAATGTTGAATATTATCAAACTTTTAAATGTTTGCCAATATAACAGGGGTCAAATTGTATTATTATGAATTTTTACCTTTTTTAAACTGTGAAATGATTCAAACATACATATACACATGCAGTGTATGTAAAATATATACATATTATTAAAAGAATAAGAATAAAATAAATACCAGTATACCCATCACTCAGGTGAAAAAACAGAACATTACCAGATCTTAGAAGCTCTCTGTATGCTTCTCCCTGAGGTGGCTATCATCCTGTTTTCTGTGTTACTGTTTTTTAGTTAGGGTGGGTGATAAAGTGCTGTAACAAAGATATCCCACACTGATTAAAAACAAGTTTACTTGTCTTTCATGTGCCAATCCAATGTTTATAGTCTAGGTTGGTGGGGCAGCTCTTGCTTCATGTGGTCATCTAGGGAACTGATTCCTTACACTTTTGTTTTCCTCTGTCACTACAGCATTTCCACATCTGTGTGATTAAATTTGTGTCTTTGGCACTTCTGGGTGCCAGTCAACAGGAATGGGAAAGAGATTATGGGTGAGGCACTGTGAAGTTTAAGACCTAGACCCAGAAGCATCTCTTCTATGTAGGCACCACAAGCAAGACCTTAGTCACAAGGACATACTTAGTCTCAGGGAAAGGTGCCATGTGCCCAATTACAACTCTGTTACCGTGGCAGAAGGGGAGAATGGGTTTTGTTAGACGAAATCCACCACACGTTCCCTTACTACCTTGGTGTGTACCTCTCAACAGTATCTTTCAGTAAGCAAAACAAAAAACAAATTGGCAAGCACATATCTAGCTGTGTAAGAAAAAGGCAATATTATTACCATCTCACTGACGGCTTCTAGAAGAATATAAACTAAATGGAGGCTCTAGATGATAGTCTGGCTTCAGCTTCCCTAATTGTTTATATGAGCCCCTTCTGGGTAAGACCAGTGGAAAATTGTACAGAAAAAGAGTTGGACTGCTCTCCTTAAAAAGGTCTGCCTGCAAGGTTGGTCCTTGGCTGGTTTCTGGGAGCATGGATCTTATGGGGGGAGGGTGTGTCTTATCATTCCCTAAATGCTAAGAGTGGACCTTTGTGCCTAAACTGTGCAAACAATATGGTTTATGCTGTTTCTTTAAGGGAGTCTGGAATTTTGGCATGTGCTAGGCAGAAGGTTCCTACGTGACCAATCCCCAATAAAACCCATTGCCTTTTCCCTTTGCTGATTTTGCTTTGTGTCCTTTCACTGTAATAAACCATAGCCTTGACCATATGCTGAGTCCTGTGAGTCTTCCTAGCAAATCACCAAATCTGGGGGTGGACTTGGGGACTCTCCACAAAGCAAGGATAAGCAAACATGCTGGGAAACATAGGGGTCACCACAGTTGAAGCATTTGGCTGGACTGTAGCAGAGGTCTCATTCAGGATGTTTTGGGAATGGTGTCAAGATGTTTGTGTATTTCCTTTTGTATTTTCAATCTTGGCCTATCTCTGGCTCTGAGGAGTTATATAGGAGCAGAATATTTTCATGGAGTAAAATGCATATTCTCAGTTAATTTAGGTGTGACAGGCTAGAAGGGAGGGCAGGAACTTCATCAGCGGATGGTCCAGGCAAGCTAAGTACATGTAAAAATCTGGGCCAAGATGACCAGGGCCCTCTGTTCTTGGACAAAGCAGTGGGCATCTTGGTGACTGCTGCAATCTGAACTGGTTGCCATTTATTAACACTTCTGATGTATATTTATTATCCTGGGATCTCTTTTCACCATCTTCCTAGGGGTTCTTTGCCTCTCTCCAAGCATCAGATCTTCTATTTCCCATATTCCTTGCCTTTTGGGGGGGTAACTCTTGTTTTGGCAGAGCATATCCTCTCATTGTTTCTAGAGAAAGGGTATAGGGAGGGCAAATTGTTTGAGACTTTGCAAACAATGTCTTTATTTTAAATTCATATTTGACTGATATATTGTACTGGCTAAGTTATAGGCAAGAAGAAATTTTTCCTCAGAATTTTGAAGCCATCTCTATTGTTTTCTTTCTCTCAATACATTTTTATTGAGAACCTATTATATGGCTGGCACTGTCTCTAAGCACTTGGGACCCATCAGGGAACAACAGTGACAAAGGTACATAAAGAGACAGAGTCAAAGAGTTTATACTCTAGCTTGTGTTCTTGCTTTTGGTTGTGTTATTTACAAGTCTGAAGCCATTCTGATTTCTGTTCCTTTTCATATGACATTTCTTCTCTCTGAAGCTTGTAGGATCTTCTCTACTCAAAGTGTTCTAAAATTTTGCAATGATGTACCTTGGTACGGATCTATTTTTACCCATTTTCCTGGACACTTGGTGGGCTCATTCACTCTGTAAACTCATGTCCTTTAGTTCTGGAAATTTTTCTTGAATATTTTGTGGATAATTTCCTCTGGCAGTGTTTGTAGGTTGAACTCTCAGGTCCTCTACTCTCTTAGCTTTTATTTTTTTATGGTTCCTCTTTGCTTATTGCTCTTTTGCAGAGATTTCTTTTCCAATCCTTCTAGCATTTTTATTTCTGCTCTCATGTTTTTAATATTCAAGATTTTTTGGCTGGGTGTGGTGGCTCACGCCTGTAATCCTAGCACTCTGGGAGGCCGAGGTGGGTGGATGCGGGTGCATCGCTCAAGGTCAGAAGTTCGAAACCAGCCTGAGCAAGAGAGAGACCCTGTCTCTACTAAAAATAGAAAGAAATCAATTGGCCAACTAAAAATATATATAGAAAAAATTAGCCCGGCATGGTGGCGCACACCTGTAGTACCAGCTACTTGGGAGGCTGAGGCAGGAGGATCGCCTGAGCTCAAGAGTTTGAGGTTGCTGTGAGCTAGGCTGATGCCACAGCACTCTAGCCCGAGCAACAGAGTGAGACTCTGTCTCAAAAAAAAAGATTTTTTTTTTATTTTCAAAGTTTCTTACATGAATGCCAGTCTGTTCTTGTTTCATGGATGCAGTATCTATTCAATCTGAGAATATTATCACTTGTTTTAAAATTCTCATCTCCTTGTATAGCCTGTTTTGTTCAATACTGTTTTTTTCTATTTATTTTGATCTCTAAAACTCACATTTAGGGTTTTTTCTCACATGTATGATAATCCTTGATTGTCTGCTTATGATTAAGAGTGGAGGACTAAAAAGCTATTTGGAAGATTTGAGCACATGGTTTGTGGGACTTTGAGATTCACTGCAATATAATCTGTATGGGCAATCTGTTGGGAGAACCTCTTAAGCCTGTGTCTTGGGAATTGTCAGATTCTGCAGAGAAGACTCTTCTAAAATCTTTGCATGGGGAGTAAAGATTTGGATGCCAGTGTTCTGGGAGCCTAGTGGGAAAAAAAGGACAGAAAACCCAGTATTCAGTAATCACATGCTCACTCAAGCCCCATTTTCAAGAGACTATTCATGCCTTAATTTGGCCTAGTAAACCCTGTACAGAAAGCAACTCTCTGTTTTGCCTTTTCCAAAGAATAAATCTTAGACTTCTGCTAGGATAGGAGACGGAATCTAGATTTGCAAGGATATATGTAGGATAAACTCCAAGAAGTGGGACTGCCCACTCTTCAGATGGAAGAGTGCATACATTTTTGATTATTAGTTATTGCCCAGTTGTTTTTTATTGAGCCTGTACGAGTTTACACCATCACCAGCAATATTAAGTATCTGTTTCCTTATATCTTGTAAACAAAGTTATCAAACTTTTTAACTGTGAAAATATTTTATCTGTTATTTAAAATAAAAAAAAATTTTTTTAGAGACAGTGTCTTGCTATGTTGCCCAGGCTGACCTAGAGTTCCTAGGTTCAAGCAGTCCTCTCACCTCAGCCTCCTAAGTAGCTAGGATGACAGGTGTGTATCATCACATCTAGCTTATGTTATTTTAATTTGTATTTTTCTTAAGTTTGAGACTATCTTTTCATGGTTGACAGACATTTGTGTTTCTGCTTTTTTCCTGCTTGCTCATATCGTTTGTCCATTAGATTCTTAAGTCTTTGTTTTATTGATTTCTGAGCAAGAGTGAGACCCTGTCTCTATTAAAAATAGAAAGAAATTAATTGGCTAACTAAAATTATATAGAACAAAAAATTAGCCTGGCATGGTGGCCCATGCCTGTAGTCCCAGCTACCAGGGAGGCTGAGGCAGAAGGATTGCTTGAGCCCAGAAGTTTGAGGTTGCTGTGAGCTAGGTTGACGCCAGGGCAACAAAATGAGACTCTGTCTCAAAAAAAAAAAAAAAAAAAAAAAAAAATTTTTGGCCGGGCACCTTGGCTCACACCTGTAATCCTAGCACTCTGAGAGGCTGCTTGAGGCCAGGAGTTTGAGACCAGCCTGAGCAAGATCAAGACCCCGTCTCTACTAAAAATAGAATAAAGTAGCCAGTGAACTAAAAATAGAAACAAAAAATTAGCCGGGCATGGTGGCTTGACTCTGTAGTCCCAGCTACTCGGGAGGCTGAGGCAGGAGGATCACTTGAGCCCAAGAGTCTGAGGTTGCTGTGAGCTAGGCCGATACCACGGCACTCACTTTAACCCGGGCAACAAAGTGAGACTCTGTCTCAAAACAAAACAAAAACCACAATGCTTTAGTGAAAATCCTTGTGTATATAATCTTTGTATAATTGTGAGAGTAAAGTCCTAGATTTCAGTTGTTGAGTCGAATCACATAACTATAATAAATACTTCAAAGCAATTGTTAAATTGCCCTCCAAATAAATAACAGCAATTTACATTCTCACTAATGGGGAACAGAAGTGCATGTTTCTTAATACTTTTGCCAGCATTTAAATCTGTGCCAACACCAGTATCTATTTTATATTGATAGTTATAGTAAAAAAAATTGTTTTAATCTGCATTTCTTTCAATATTAGAAACACTGAGCATCTTGGAGGGGGAAAGTTCTTCCTAGCCATGACAGTAAACTCAGAAGTCATAAAACAAAAAGCCTAATGAATGTAACTTTTGTGATTTGCTTATGTCCTTTGCCTATGTTTTTTTTTAACTGGGTTATTTTTCCTTTCTAACTATTGCAAGGGGAGTTTTTATTATCAGTGATGTTAATACTCTTGCCATATGTGTTACATTTTTTTCAAGTTTGTCTTTTTATATGGTATTTTGTGCCATGCAAGATATAAAAATATCCTATCGCTTCTGAGTTTTGGGCTATGTGTAGAAAAAAAGCCTTCCCCATTTCAAGATTACGAATATATTTATTAGGCCAGGTGCAGTGGCTCACGCCTGTAATCCTAACAAATAATAGAAAAATTAGCCAGGCAAGGTGGTGCATACCTGTAGTCTCCGCTACTCAGGAGACTGAGGCAGGAGGATCACTTGAGACCAGAAGTTTGAGGTTGCAGTGAGCTATGATGATGCCAATGCACTCTAGTCTGGACAACAGAGAGAAAGAGACCCTGTCTCAAAAAAAAAAAAAAAAAAGACAAATATAAAAATTAACCTTAAGAATCCAAAAGAAACCAATAAATATATTTGTAATCTTTTTTTTTGTTTTGAGATAGGGCCTCTGTCACTCAGGCTAGAGTACAGTGGCATCAGCATAGCTCACTGCAAACTCAAACTCTTGGCCTCAAGTGATCCTCCTGCCTCAGCCTCCCAAAGTGCTAGGATTACAGGCGTGAGCCACCATGCCTGGCCTTACATTTAAATCTTTGATTCGTTTTGAGTTTATTTTGGAATGAGGAGGGAAATTAGGAATCTACATTTATTATTAATGGTTGGATAGTTGTTCCAATGCCTTTTATTAAATTAATCCTGCCATTTCTATCATATGTCCATTTTTACTGAGGTCTAACTCTTATCCTATTCTGTTTTAGGAATAAGATTTTTTTTTTTTTGAGACAGAGTCTTACTCTGTTGCCTGGGCTAGAGTGCCGTGGCGTCAGCCTAGCTCACAGCAACCTCAAAGTCCTGGACTCAAGCGATCCTTCTGCCTCAGCCTCCCGATTAGCTGGGACAATAGGCATGTGCCACCATGCCCGGCTAATTTTTTCTATATATTTTTAGTTGTCCAATTAATTTCTTTCTATTTTTAGTAGAGACGGGGTCTTGCTCTTGTTCAGGCTGGTTTTGAACTCCTGACCTTGAGCGATCCTCCTGCCTTGGCATCCTAGAGTGCTAGGATTACAGGCGTGGGCCACCACACCCAGCCAGGAATAAGATGTTTTAATTAAAGTAGTTTTATAATACATATTAATACTCAGGAGGCAAGTTTCTTCCCCCTTGACATTACTCTTCTTCTTACTAGTGATTCTTTTTTTTTCTCAGACAGAGTCTCACTTTGTTGCCTGGGCTAGAGTGCCGTGGCGTCAGCCTAGCTCACAGCAACCTCAAACTCCCAGGCTCAAGCGATCCTCCTGCCTCAGCCTCCTGAGTAGCTGGGACTACAGGTATGCGCCACCATGTCCGGCTAATTTTTTCTATATGTTTAGTTGGTCAATTAATTAATTATTATTATTTTTTTTTGAGACAGAGTCTCACTTCTGTTGCCTGAGCTAGGGTGCTGTGGTGTCAGCCTAGCTCACAGCAACCTCAAACTCCCAGGCTCAAGCGATCCTCCTGCCTCAGCCTCCCGAGTAGCTGAGACTACAGGCATGTGCCACCATGCCCGGCTAATATTTTCTATATATTTTTAGTTGGCCAATTAATTTCTTTCTATTTTTTTTTATTAGAGACGGGGTCTCGGTTTTGCTGAGACTGGTCTCGAACTCCTGAGCTCAAACGATCCTCCCACCTCAGCCTCCCAGAGTGCTAGGATTATAGGTGTGAGCCAGCACGCCCGGCCTAATTTCTATTTTTTTTAGTAGAGACGGGGTCTCGCTCTTGCTCAGGCTGGTTGCTCTTGCTCAGGCTGGTTTTGAACTCCTGACCTTGAGCGATCCTCCCGCCTCGGCCTCCCAGAGTGCCAGGATTACAGGCGTGAGCCACTGAGCCTGGCCACTGGTGATTCTTAAAATATTTATTCTTCCAAATGAAACGGAATAATTCTGACAAGTTGTATAGAAAATTCTGTTGATTTGGTTTGGACTGCATTCAATTTATACATTGATCCAGAAAGAATTGGCACTTTTATAATGTTGAGTCTTTTTACTCAAGGATGAAGTATTTTCATTGAATTATTTTGTTTTGTTTCTTCATAGTTTTATAGTACTCCTCAAGTAGTTTCTGAAAACTTTCTAACTATATTCAGAGACACTGTGTGGCTCATCCCACAGGGCGCCATTCATATTACAGTCAATGTGATTAAAGGCCTTCTACTTCCCTGCGTCATATGTACTAGCAATAATGAGTTTTTTCCTTTATCTTATTTTCTTATTGTGAATGTGATATTTTCTTCTATTATATTTAGTTACTATTTTCACATGAGAAAATTATTTATGTTTGAATACTAGTTTTATGACCTGCTACCCTATCATATTGTCTTAATGCTTCTTTTCTTTTATTTCATCATATAATGGGGGTACAAATATTGTTAGGATTACATACATTGCCCTTAGTTGATACTCTTAGGTTTTCCACTATATAATCATATAAAATAATGATAATTTCATTTTAAACTTTTGTCTACTGCACTGTCTAGCACTTCCAACATAATATTAAATAATGGGATCATGAATTCATGTCATGTCTTTTGACCTTAAGTTCAGTGCTCTTTTTTAGGTATACAGTCAACCCACTAGTTATTGAGCACGAAATATCTATAAAGCATTGTTCTAGATGAGAAAGACATGGTAAAAAGAAAAATAAATCATTCAATGCCCAAATTTATAACCTATTCTTATCCCAACAAACAGATCTCGAGCCACGATAAGTACTCATTTGATAATTCTTGTGCTGTTAAAATCTCTCCAGCAAATTTAGTATTCTATCCTACTAAACTGAAATGTAAACTTAAACAGAAATTATTCTTCAAGGACAAGACAGTGTTTTGTTTTGTTTTTGTTATTTTTTTAGGAAGAGGGAAGTGGAATGAGCTGGAGCTAAGGAAGTGAGTGAACAATGGGCATACTAGACAGATATTTACCTGAAACCCGAACACATAAAATTAAAAAAGGTGCTGAAACTCCCACAAGAAGCCAGAAGCAGAGCTGTCTGAAAGCACTGTGCTTTCACATGTAAACTGTGCAAAAAGGCACAGTTTAACCTCAGGGGTAAGGTATGTGAAAAGAAAGTATGAATGAGCATATTTCAAATATATGAATTGCAATCATGTGTCGCTAACAATCTAGTGAGATGAGACAGCAATGTAATAAATGTCATAATAAAGTTAAGTATTAATATAAGGTGCTAAAAGACAATGTTTCTCAAAGGAGTTCATTCATTCGACATGTATATATTGATTACCTATTGAATGTCAGTCCCCAATCTACATACAGAATACTGAACAAAAAAGACAATCTCTGTTCTCAAAGAGCTTACAATCTACTGGGGGAGGTAGATGTTATTTAAGTAAAGATATAAATATGTGTTTATATATATAAAATGTATATATTATTAGAAATTGTGAGGCTGGGCGTGGTGGCTCACGCCTGTAATCCTAGCACTCTGGGAGGACGAGGTGGGAGGATCGCTCAAGGTCAGGAGTTCAAAACCAGCCTCAGCAAGAGCGAGATCCTTACTAAAAATAGAAGGAAATTAACTGGCCAACTAAAAATATACAGAAAAAATTAGCCGGGCATGGTGGTGCATGCCGGTAGTCCCAGCTACTTGGGAGGCAGAGGCAGAAGGCAGAAGGATCACTTGAGCCCAGGAGTTGGAGGTTGCTATGAGCTAAGCTGACGCCATGGCACTCTAGCCCAGGCAACAGAGTGAGACTCTGTCTAAAAAAAAAAAAAAAAAGAAATTGTGTTGAGTGCTATAAAGGAAATTACAATGCCATGATAAAATAAGGTGACATAGATTTGGGGTATCAGGGAAAGCCTCTCTGAGAAAGCATCCTTTAAACTGAAACCTGAGGGATGAATAAGCAGAGCAAAAAGCATCCCAGGCAGAAGTGATTTTTGGAATTAAGTCTTCAAGGATGAGCAGCATTCTCTTCCCTCTGACGAATAGTCGGAAAAGGGAATCTCACTTATACAAAGGCATGAAGGTACAGACGTGACAAGTATGAGGAACTACAAGTACCATAGCTTAGTAAGGGGGCATGTAGAAATGGAAACATCAGGAAATGAGGAAAAAAAGGCAAAAATATATTCAATTCAGTATGTGTTGAGCATTTACTACATGCTTAGCAATATACTAGGGAATTCTTATTTCAAAGTGTAATAAGAATGGTTCCTCCTCTCAATAAACTCAGAGTTTAACTGGGTTACAGAAACAATCTCCTAAGTAATCTTTCAGAGAATACTCTCTACCCTATCCTAGACTAGATCGTTTTAATAGCATATACTGTATTTTCTTCCCAAACAGTAACTTCTACAATGAATTTTTAAATTAATAAATGCATCTTACTTCCTGTCACAGGTCCCCAACTACTATTAAAACTTTGTAGCAGTATATGGCTAGAAATCACTCAGGTTTGTTGGCTGCTTCTCAACAGCCCAATAATGTTGATAAGGCTCTCCACACAGTGAAAAGTACTTCTAATTATATATAAGCAACACATTAATTTTTTCTTTACATATAGCATACCAGCTCTTTTTAAAATGTCCTTCTCTCTCTTTCCTGTTTAAGGCTCTCAGATAGAAAGTTAGAAATTATTATTGAGGGTATTAAGCTTGAACGTTCTTGCTCTAATCTTTACAAAGATCAAACCCACAATACTTATTGGGCTGCTTGGATAAGCTGTCATTTTACCTTACTGAAGGAGCTTAACAATGAAAAACAAAGCTAGCACAAGTTCTATCTACAAAAAGTGATGTCATAATTTGTGGTCAGTTCTAAGATACTCTAAGCAATAATTCAATTGGTTCTGTGTCTTTGAAAGAATGTCATAGCCTTGTGACAACTAATTCTTATTCCTATATTGTTTCCTTCATTACTATGGTTTGGAGCCCTCATTTCAGTCTTATCACTATAGTCTCAGACAATTGAAACAGCACACATGGAGTTATATTCATTTGAGGGGGTAGGAAACAGCTGGGTGTCTTTCAAGACTAGGATTGGAGAGAGTGGGCCATAGGTAAAAGGTAGGTTTTCTTTTTCTTTTTTTTTTTTGAGACAGCATCTAGTTCTGTCACTCAGGATGAAGTACAGTGGCACAATCATAGTTCACTGCAGCCTGAACTCCTGGGTTCAAGTGATCCTCCTGCCTCAGCCTCCCAAGTAGCTGGGACTATAGGCATGTGCAACCACACCTCACTAATTTTTTTATTTTTTGTAGAAATGGGGTCTTGCTATATTGCCCAGGCTGGTCTTAAACTCCTGGCCTCCCAAAGTACTGGGATTATAGGTGTGAGCTACCGCACCCGGCCTGTCATGTGCAAGTTTTTGTATGGACATATTTTGATTTCACCTGAGTATATACCTAGGGGTGGAATTGCTGGGTCATATGGTAATTGTTGAAATTTTTGAGGAACTGCCTAACTATTTTCCAAAGTGCGTGTATAGTTTTTCATTCTTATCAGCAGTATATATGAGGATTTGAATTTCTCCATATCCTCACCAACATTTATTATCTGTCATTTTGATTATAGTCATCCTAGTGTATATAAAGTGATATCTCATTGTGGTTTTTTTTTTTTTTGAGACAGAGTCTCATTCTGTTGCCAGTGCTAGAGTGCCGTGGTGTCAGCCTAGCTCACAGCAACCTCAAACTCCTGGGCTCAAGCAATCCTCCTGCCTCAGCCTCCCAAATAGCTGGGACTACAGGCATGCGCCACCATGCCCGGCTAATTTTTTTCTATATATTTTTATTTTTTTTCCGGGGGAGCAGAGGCAGCTGCCATTATTGGGGGCCATGGGCCAGCTGGTTTCACTCAAAGGCCACACACTTGATCTTGAAGTCACCATCAGCTGCCATGTAGCTGATGGCCTCCAGGTAGAGGCGGTTGGGGAACTTAAATGCGTAACCATCTGGCAGCATGATGGTCAGGTCTGCCTGGTCGGAGGTGATGCACACCTCCACTACACTTCCAGGCTGGAAGGGAAAGGCAGACTCCCGCTGCTCGGCCCCCCAGGCTCCGCCGTCCTTGCTGTTGCAATGATGGTGTTGGTGTCCCCGTGGGCGTCCAAGTGAGGGTTGAAGTGCAGGCACAGGTTGTTGCTGTCTTTGCCCAGGTTTAGCACGAAGCTTTTGGCGTTGGGGGCCACATCACCCCGCACTCTGAGGCACTCCCCAGGTTTGAGATTCATGTTGCTGGCGACCAGACCACAAGCCATGATCGAGGACTGCCGCACAGGCTGTCTGAAGACTCCACCTGAGAGCTTTCTATATATTTTTAGTTGGCCAATTAATTTCTTTCTATTTTTAGTAGAGACGGGGTCTCACTCTTGCTCAGGCTGGTTTCGAACTCCTAACCTTGAACAATCCTCCCGCCTCGGCCTCCCAGAGTGCTAGGATTACAGGCATGAGCCACTGTACCTGGCCCTCATTGTGGTTTTGCCTGCATTTCTCTGATGGCTAATTGTATACCTTTTCATGTGCTTATTGGCTATTTGTGTATCTTTTTTACAGAAATGTCTATTCAGATCCTTTGCCCATTTAAAAATTAGGTTACTTTCCTTTTGAGTTGTAAGAGTTCTATAATTCTGGATATAAGTACCTTTTCAGATATATGATTTGCAAATATTTTCTCCCATTCTGTGGGTTGTCTTTTCTAGTTTTGAGTTGTAAAAAAAATCTTTGAATTTTAAAAATACATGTTTGCTTCACTTAAACTTCTGTTCTTCCCCTTTTAGTTTAAAATGAGTACATTTAAAAAATGAGTATATATTTATTTTACTACAAGATATTCCTCTTTTGAGACCTGAATTCAAACTATTTCTTCTAATACCTAGCTCTAGGTTAGTAACTTGAACAAGTCATTTCATTAGTCTAATTCTTAGTTTTCTCGCTTGTAAAAAGAGGATAATGGTACCTACAGTATAAAGTTGTATATGAAAATGAAAGCACATATAAATAAGTACTTAGCATAATACCCACGTAGTAGGTGCTTAGTAAATGTGCTGTATTTGAAGACCTTTAAAATATTAATATTTTTAAAAAGCATTTATATTTCAAGATACATGTGAGATACTGTGTTGCATCCTCTTAATAATAATTAAAGAAAAAGATGTTTTTAAAAACAAATTGATTTTGTATTTAAAATCAATTCGTATTTAAAAACATCTAATTCAGGCTGGGCACGGTGGCTCACTCCTGTAATCCTAGCACTCTGGGAGGCTGAGGCAGGTGGATTGTTTGAGCTTAGGAGTTCAAGACCAGCCTGAGCAAGAGCGAGACCCTGTCTCTACTAAAAACAGAAAGAAATTACTTGGACAGCTAAAAGTATGTAGAAAAAATTAGCCGGGCATGGTGGCGCATGCCTGTAGTCCCAGCTACTCGGAGGCTGAAGCAGAAGGATTGCTTGAGGCCAGGAGTTTGAGGTTGCTGTGAGCGAGGCTGCCGCCAATGGCATTCTAGCCCAGGCAACAAAGTGAGATTCTGTCTCAAAAAAAAAAAAAACATCTAATTTAGCAATCCTTATAGTATGTCTGTTTTAACATTCTGCAAATCTGAGACACAAAATAGAAGTGCAGTATTAAAGACAGTATATTATACAATGTTATCCAAATTTTTTTCAAGTCCCATAATGGTTTTAGAAAAAAGTATTGAGTCATATGTAATAACAAAGTAAGCCTGTCTAATAAGATAAATTTGGGGGATTGCTTACTTGGGTCAGTTAAGATTTCAAATGTGGTTCCTAAAGGCACCCATCTATGCCTATTTTTCCTTATATAAGGTCACTGCAGCAAAAACTTTTTCCTCAAAGTTAAAAAATATATTTTTAGCCTTTTTGCGCCCTTCCTTTGCCTCTCCCTTTGCTGCAACAGTGGGTCTGGTTGTCATCTGCGGCATATGTATCTCGCCCTTTAAACCTATATCTTGCTCTTGCCCTATAATCTAATCTTTCTCTCCTCAATAAACCTCATTTTTGTGCTTGCCTTAAAAAAATATATATGTGTGTACTTTTAAGCATCTTAATGGATCTGAATCAGAAAAACAATACATTTGGCCTAAAGTGAAAACTCTGTATGTACTTTTATTATTATTAAGTAGAGATGGAGTCTCGCTCTTGCTCAGGCTGGTCTTAGAACTCCTGAGTTCAAGTGATCCTGCCTTGGCCTCCCAGAGTGCTAGGATTACAGGCATGAGCCATAGCACCTGACTTAAAACTCTGTACATATTAAGTTGCAAAAAAAGAAGTGGTATGCTTTATCAACAAATATTCTTCCTCTTCTCCCTAATCCCTTGGATTGTCTCAGTGTTCTGTCGTCAGTCCTCTTCTTTATCCACATTCACTCCCTTGATGATGGCATCTAGGCTTTAAACACTACCTATCCGCTGATTGCCAAGCATATGCTGGCAGCTTACACCTCTCTCCAGACTTGTTTATTCAACTGCCTCCTGGACTTTCCCTCTAAATGCCTAATAGATATCTCACATCCAATATGTTCAAAACTGAACTCCTGATCTTCCTTTCAAAACCTGCTCCTCCCCAGCCTTCCTCGTCTCAGTTAATAAACGGCATTTCTATCCTCCAGTTGCTTATGCCTACCTTGGAGTCATGCTTGGCTCTTCCATTTCTCCCATAAGCCCCATCTGATCTGCTGGGAAATCCTATTGGCTTTACCTTCAGAGTAGACCTAGGAATCTCTAACCTCTCTTAATCTCAATTATTACCACCCCAAATTCCAAGTCTCTGGCACCATTGGCCTGGATTACTACAGTTGGCCTAAGTGGCCTTCCCTTTCTACTCTTGCTTCCTTAGTGTATTCTCAAACCAGCAAACAAATGTTTTCTCACACCCTGCAATGGTTTTTCTGCTCACTCTGCTTTAGCCACATTGGCCTTCTTATTATTCTTTGAGCACACTAGGCACACTCCTGCTTTGGGGGCCTCTGCCATGGTTTTTTCCTTTGCTTGGTTCACCCTTTCCTCAGTTCTTCTCAGGGTCCACCCCCTTACCTCTTTCAAGTCTTCGCTGAAATACCACCTTCTCAGAGAGGCTTATCTTGACCAGTATATTTGAAACTGCAAACTACCCAACACACTTCCAATCCCCCTTACCCTGATCTACTTCTTTTTCCTAGTAGTAATCACTATACGATGTACTTATTTGTGTTTATTGTTAATCTCTCTCTGTCATTGTTTATCCTAAGTTTTCTCCCTGCAGGAATATAATCTCCGTGAGTGAAGAATTTTAGATTACTAATGCATCCCCAAAGCTAGAACCATGAACAGTATAGCACATGCAGGCACTCAAATAAAAATTTTATTCACTTCTAACTTTAGTATTAAGGAAAAAAATTAGAATACAAAGACTTTTAACAAGGTCATTCCTATGCTTGAGTGTGTATACAATTTGGTTAAAAGGCAACATAAAGGTATGCATTAGAAGATAAATATCAATAGAAGATAATTAGCATATGCTGAGAAATTTAGGATATTATAAATGATAAATGAAAGCTCAGAAGTTTAGAGAGGTAATTTTTAGCTTTAGGGGTAAGGTGGTCATGCCTCTTTGAGAATCTGATGAAAGCCATAGACTCTGATGATACAATAAATATGTACAAAAATTTTTGAGGAAAGGCTTGGTGAAGATGAGACTTAAACTAGTTTTTAAAGTACAGGCTATGAAGAGGAAAGGAGGGAGAAGGTCTTTTCAAGGAAGGGACAAAGCTAGGGTGACAGCAGAACAGTTTGACTGCAATGGGAGATATATGCAATAGGAAAGAAACAGGCTGAGAGTTGCTGGTGTATGACTTAAATAATGTGGATATTGCAAGTCATGGAAAGATTTTGGGCAAGAGAATGTAATGTCTAAAGCACTGTTTAAAAAAAATTGGCCGGGCGTGGTGGCTCACGCCTGTAATCCTAGCCTCTGGGAGGCCAAGGTGGGAGGATCGCTCAAAGTCAGGAGTTCGAAACTAGCCTGAGCAAGAGCGAGACCACGTCTCTATTAAAAATAGAAAGAAATTAATTGGCCAACTAAAACTATATATAAAAAAAAATTAGCCAGGCATGGTGGCGCATGCCTGTAGTCCTAGCTACTTGAGAGGCTGAGGCAGGAGGATCGCTTGAGCCCAGGAGTCTGAGGTTGCTGTGAGCTAGGCTGACACCACGGCACTCTAGCCAGGGTGACAGAGTGAGATTCTGTCTCAAAAAAAAAAAAAAAAAAAAAAAAATTAATCTGGTAGTTGTTTATAGGAGAGAAGTTGAAAGAAAAAGTGACATTAAGGAAATAATTCATGAAACTATTATAATGACTCAAGTTTGAAATGAAATGGGAACTGACAAATGAAATGGGAACTGACAAATTGTAGAGACTGATGAATTTGAGGCATTAATTTATTCAGAAACACCTGGTTTAAAACTGAAAATCAGAAATAAACTTTAAGTCAGGCCCAGTTATATATGGGTTTAGGTGTTATTTATCAAATCCTTGAGTGTGGGGGGTAAAAAACTACAAGGTAGAGATGACTAAAATAGAGATTATTCAAAAGCTATGGATGAGACAAAGTGGTCTATTATTGTGATTACAATAAAAAACGTTGACCTTATATAGGATAAAATCTTGATAAAATGCTTGAGTTATATAGGTATTATGAGAAATACAATGTTGTGGTTACTTGAAGGCTAAAAAAATTTTTAACTTTTTGGGAGGCAGAGGTGAAAGGATCACTTGAGATCAAGAGTTTGAGGTTGCAGTGAGCTATGGTGATGCCACTGCACTCTAGCCTGGGCAACAGAAAAAGACCCTGTCTCAATAACCACCCTCCCCCCCAAAAAAAGAACCCAAAAACAATTGTAACAAAAGTTTTTAAGTATTTTAGGGATCTATTACTTAAGTAGGATTTTAGTGATTTTTTAGGGGGCCAATATGTACAAGGACTACAGCTGTTAGTGTCAAATGCATTATTACATCATTGGCACAGTTTCTACTGGCATCTACTTATTTTGTAATACAGAAGATATTTATGATTTAGACTTCCCCTACTTTAGAATTTACCTCCCTCCACTTCTTTGGTTACCCTCCAGATATGATTTGAACTTTTGGGAATATTTTGTTTTTGGTGTCACAAACGTTAGCTTTTTTCTCCCTGGAATTCTACTAGAATGTCTCTGTCACTTTAGAAACGTTTTTCTTTTCTTTCTTTCTTTTGTTTTTTTAGTTTTGTGTTATCCTTGTGCAAAGGCCATGCTAATCTTTTCTGAATCGTTCCAATTTTAGTAACCGTGCTGCTGAAGCAAACACTAGAAACTTTCCTATTCTAGTGCAACGTGCCAAGAAACTCAAGTATAAAATGGTGATTGTTTAATCTTATTTTAACATGCATGCCTGTCCTTACATATCTAGACCCTGTAAACAACTCAGATTCCACCTGAGGCCTTTAAAAAAAAAAGTTACCTCTAATTTTGTTAAGAGCTCTTAATAAACTACTGAGCAAGTAAATCCTGCATATATATTCAGTGTCTATTTCTCAAAGCTATTCCCTGTCCCCAACCCCTTTTCTCTAAACACCTGATGAACACAAACTTTAGATATGAAATAAAAGTGACAACACAATCTCCTTTCTTTAAAATTAGCCAACGCTCACTACAGATGGGCATTAAGATATCTGACTTGCAAATACATACCTTGTACCGCACTCTTCCACACCCCCACCCCGCCTAAAAAAAAAAAAAAAAAGAAAGAAAAAGAGCGTGAAGCGTAAAACTTGAGTCTTTCGGTACCTTCTCAGAAACTGATTCCAGGAGGCGCAGAGGGCCTTCTCGGGGCATCCAGATGGTCGCGCGGGTCCTCCTCAGCCCTTCCAGCGGGACAGTCCCGGTCCCCAAGGCAGCGCGCAGGCGAGGTGGCACGGCCCCCGTCCGACCCCCGTAGCATCCGCGCTCCCCCCCGGGGTGCCCCACGTGCTGACCCCAAAGCCGGCGCAGTCGAGGCTACACTCGCCCTCCGCTCCTCAGCCTCCTGGGGACCTTCAGGACAGGGAAGGAGACAGTTGAGGATGGTGCCCCAAGTTCACCTCAGCACTCCGGATGCCAGCCCCGCCGCGGCTCTCCCTCACCGGCTCTCGCTTGGCTCTGGCGGCGGCAGAACAGTTAGTATGCCCACGTGCCCGAGCCAGCATCACCTGGGCAGCAGCACAGGCGGCCAGAGGCCGCGCCCAGGGGAGGAGCCTACGGACGCCTCGCCTCGTGGAGCGCGCCAGGTGAGCACGCGTGCGCAGTCGGGCCGTAAACAAGCCCGCCCCTTCCCCTTGGCCCGCCTTCACGGGGGCCGGCTCGCAAGTGGGCGGGGCTAGAAAGAAGAGGCGGGGGGAGAGCGAGCTCCAGGAACGGCGCCTGCGCAGTGGGCGTGATCCGGGCACTTAGGGCAGGATGAACGCTGCTTTCCAAGATGGCGACGGAGGGAGGAGGGAAGGAGATGAACGAGATTAAGACCCAATTCACAACCCGGGAAGGTCTGTACAAGCTGCTGCCACACTCAGAGTACAGCCGGCCCAACCGGGTGCCCTTCAACTCGCAGGGATCCAACCCTGTCCGCGTCTCCTTCGTAAACCTCAACGACCAGTCTGGCAACGGCGACCGCCTCTGCTTCAATGTGGGCCGGGAGCTCTACTTCTATATCTACAAGGGGGTCCGCAAGGTACCGACCCGGGCGTCACCGGGGCCCGCCAGCGGCGTGGGCAGAGGCTGGGAGCAGGGCGGTGACAGCGGGGCCAGGGTGACCGATAGGGGTGGCCGTCGCTCTTACTTTTGAGTGGGCCGGTAACTCCACCGGGTTACTCCTGAGGAAAGGGGATTCAAGAGTGAGGAGGGTGGTGGCGGTGGCGTTTCGAAGGGGTGGGGACTGTGGAAAGGGACCATGGGGTGCGGGCTTCCGTTTGGGAGGCCCTAGAAGAAGCCGGTTGCCTCCCCTCCAGCAGGGTCAGTCAGGCTCTGAATTGTGCAGGGAGCGGGCCTGCGAGTCCCCGGAAGAGGTGGGGTGGCCGTCTTGTCTGCTTGGATCGCCTCGCCTCCTTGGAGGGTTGGGAGTCTCGCCCTGGGTTGGAGAATAGGGGCGCAAGGCGGCTTTAAAAGGTCTGTAAGGCGGAACCCGGGCTGGGAAGCGGAGGACCGAGACTAGGTCAGACGGAACCTGCTCGGCACGCAGGGCTACTCCACCTGCTGCCGCACTGACACTTCTAGGAGCCTCTCCTTGTGGTGTTAACGCGATTTCTAAAAACATCCGCGGGAGGACGGCTGTCACTGTGCCGAGGGAACCTTCTCCTGAAAGATTGTTAGAAAGGGTCATCCTGTCCCTACAGTATGGGAGGGGCTGAGTACTACAGTTGCGAGGTTGAAATGATGTTTTCAATGAACTAGGCTGGTTCAGAGGGGTTCTGTGTGAGCGTGCCCAGATTAACCTTGTCCAGCACGTCAGACTGTGTCCCAAACAGGGAGGGATATGCCTTAAAAGCTACTTTAAAGGAACCGTCCTTCTTGGCGGGCAACTTAACAGTAATTCTGTGAAGCATGTAATCATCCTTTAAAAATATCTCTTTAAAAGCAGCAGTTTATTAGCGCTTTCTTTCTCATAGTTACACAGTTTATTTGCTGTGTAACTGTGTTCTCACAGAGAACTGCTTATTTTCGAGATTGTGGTCTTTAACATGACTCCTTGGAAGAGTGAGGAAATTGTCGTACCCACAGCATCTTCGAATGGGACAAAGTGATAAAAGACTAACTTGTAAATGTTCAATTAGTGTGAAAGTAAGTTGTACATCTTTAAGAGTGAACATTCCCAAGGTTTGCTATATCCAGATCCAGTACAGTATTTTTGCTTGTTTACAAGAATTAGGGAAGTGACAATGATACCTAAATGTAGCAAGTTCTTTGTTACACTCAAGGTGAATCTTTTTTATTAATGTTTATGATAATAAGCATACTACTGTGTTTAGGGTATGCTGTTAGAAGTTATTGAAAGTAAATCTCTTGAGTTTTCTTTTTCTCTCTTTTGGAATTGGGAAAGTGTGAAGTAATTAATAGTCTAGCAACTGAAGTTTTACTTCTACTCCCAACTTTGTCACTGACTTGGGTGACCTTGGATAAATTATTTAACTTTTATTTGCACTTCTTTAAAAAGGGAATATTGTGCAGTGCACATGTTGTGATTAATAATACAATAACTATAATGAACTATAAAGCCCTGAAACACTCAGTAGATGGTAAATACAGTTAAAATAAGCATTGAGAATAACTGTCAAGCAGGAAGCTGCCATCTTGACATTGACTCTAGCACTGAAAGGATCAGTTTTTTTCTCTGGAAATAAATTTAGAATTTTAAGTTTTAAAAATTTATATTTATATAAAAATACAATATGCATAAAAACTAAATTCAATGTTACTAGTACAGGCCTTACTTTTTTTTAAAAAAGGGTTTTTTTGAAGGTTATTTTTTCTGAAGCATTCTAATGGAAAACCTTATCTGGATCTGGTAGGCCTGGATTGCATCATAAAAACAGGTCTCTTGCCTGGAAATATTGTTACAATATCTTTTAGAGGGACACTATTCACTGAAGCATAAAACTAGGCAAACTTTTCAAAACTATACCAAAAAATTATTTTAAACAGGACAAATCTAAAATGTGTAAATTGCCCTTACCTGCATAATTTGAGCACTTTTAACTTTTTTTGGATAAAACTTCATTTTTATGTGATATTATCTTATTTGCATTATGTCACAGACATTTCAACTCTCTTCAAGCCATTGTAACTTTAAAATTTTTATTTGTTTTTAATTTTATTTCAGAGTATTACAGGGGTACAAACGTTTTGGTTACATAAATTGCTTTTGTACAGTTTGAATTAAAGATAGTGTGCATTGTGCCCTTTAGGTGTGAATTTACTCATCCACTTCCCCCCTTCCCACCTGCTTGATTTCTAATAAGTTTTATTTCCGTATGTGCACATAAGTGTTGTGTAACTTGAAAATTTTTGTTTTCCATTAATGAGTTTGCACTTATTTATTATTTTGGAGTGTAAGTGACTGTTTTTGTGACTCTGTTTTCTGACTTAAAATAGCACAAATAGATTTTCTTTAACCAGAAAACAAAAAATTTATTTCCAAGAGTTAGTAGTTGTAAATCTATATTTTTGACAGTTGACCATTTTTACTGTTTTTTTTCCCCCCCCTTTGGGGCATATACTTTTTTTTCTTTTTTTTTAGAGATAAAGTCTTGCTCTGTCATGCCTCACTCTGTCACCCAGACTGGAATGCAGTGGCAGGATCATAGCTCAGTGCAACCTTGAACTTCTGGGCTCAAGTGATCCTCTCACCTCAGCCTCCTGAGTAGCTGGGACTACAGGTGTGCTCCACCTTGCCTGGCTACTTTTTAAACTTTTTGTAGAAATGGGGTCTTGCTATGTTGCCCAGACTGGTCTTATAATCTTGGCCTCAAGCAATCCTCCTACTTCAGCCTCCGAACATGCTGCTATTACAGATGTGAGCTGCTGCGCCTTGCCAAAGCATATAAAATTTTGCAATAATTATTCACATCATTCAGAAGGTCTCATTTGTATGAGAAAATTCAACTTTAGTCTGCCTGTAAAATGAGTGGAAAATAGATGTTTTAAAGAACTTAAATTATGAATTATGTGCTGCTATGGAGAAGAAGCCTGGAGTCCTGGGGAAATGGAGTAGATAAGGAAGTAGTCTAACATCTATGCCAAGGATTGTAATTTTGACCCTTTAAAAATGTTTGCAGGTTAGTGTCTAGAGCTAGAGGGTACTTTTGAGTTCATGTAGTCTCACCCTTCTCAGGGAGAAACACTGCCGGAGGGGGGATGAAAACCTGTGTTAGGGTTTTTTTCTCATGGTGAGGAAGATGAAGCACAACTGGATCTAAAGCAGCCTTAGTCACATTTCGACAAAGATTTGAGTGATCACTATGGTGTTAATTATACAAGGCAAGCTGATGTGGGGTGTTCAAAGATGAGTAAGACCTTATCCCTCCCCCTAAAGAACTTTCATCTACTGGTACTAGCTTTCAAACAATTATGGCATACTTTGTTTCTCTTTTTTAAAAAAGAGGTTGATTTAGGATAAAGATGCAAAAGGTGGCTTGGCTTATTGGACCAATCCTCTCATTTCATGGAGATCTGTTTTTACATGAATGTGAATGACCTCCATTCATATCTCAGCTTAACCAACACTTCCTCAGCAAATCCTTTGAATTCCCTGGGCTAGATCAGTTTTCCCCTATTACATGTTCTCATAGCATCCTGTACTTTGCCTTCCTAGCACTTTTCTCAATTTGTAATTCTATGTGTAATAATCTGTCTTCTATAAACAAAGCTCCCTTAAACTAGGAACAGTGTCTTTCCTGCTCTTTATATCTTCCTTGTGCAATGTCCAGCATAGAGTTAGGCCCTTACTGTGTATTTGTTGAATGAATGACTGAATAAAGCCATGTCTGTCTATGCCATACTTTAAAAAGATCTTTAGAAGCTGAAAAACCTATTCAATTTTGGGCCCAAGAGTAACTTGGGTATTTTTTAGTATCTGACTTCTTTTTTTTTTTTTTTTTTTTGAGGCAGAGTCTTACTTTGTTGCCCGGGCTAGAGTGCTGTGGCGTCAGCTTAGCTCACAGCAACCTCGAACTCCTGGGCTCAAGCAATCCTACTGCCTCAGCCTCCCTAGTAGCTGGGACTACAGGCACGTGCCACCATGCCCGGCTAATTTTTTCTATGTATTTTTAGTTGGCCAATTAATTTATTTCTATTTTTTAGTAGAGACGGGGTCTCGCTCTTGCTGAGGCTGGTTTTGAACTCCTGACGTCGAGCGATCCGCCGGCCTCGGCCTCCCAGAGTGCTAGGATTACAGGCGTGAGCCACTGTGCCCGGCCCAGCTGACTTCTTTTTAAGGACATTTAAAAATTGTTAGTAGGTAACAAATTTACTTTTCTTAAAATTAAAAAGTAGTATAGCAAGAGACAATGAAGTAATGTAAACAAATGGCACAGAGTACTTTTGATATATCAAGCTATGTTACCTTTGAGACCCATGTACTAACAAACAACTTTTTAAAACTGTACTCAAAATTACTTAACATTCAAGCCAAAGATCCTTACTCTGCCACCTCCTCCCATCTTAAGATTCCAGGCCACAAATGTACTGCCCCAAGAAGTTATTGAAGCAATTCCTACAATAGGCAGGAAATATATTTAGATGGTTCTAAGGACTTTTCAACTCTGAAGATTGTGTGATTCTTTGCTCAATTTTTTTTTTAATGAAAATAAATTCACCTTTCTATTGGGGAGATGTCTTCATGTCTTGGATTCATTGCCTGATTCTGAATTTGAATCGGAAGGGGTGGGGTGTTTGGGAAAGCAAGTTGAAAATATTATTCCTCCTTAATATAGTGGAGAGTATGTTAAAAAAAATTGTAATTTGTAGGTCTTTTTTTAAATAGATACAGAGTTTTGCTATGTTGCCCAGGTTGGTCTGGAACTCCTAGGCTCAAGGGATTCTCCTGCCTTAGCCTCCCCAGTAGCTGGGACTACAGGGGCGTGCCACCATGTCCATTTCTAGATCTTTGTGCTAGAAAAGTTTTATATTCACGATGCTGAGATGAAGATGGGGCCAGAAGAAGAGTCAGTGATAAAAAAGCTAAAATATTTTTAGAGCCTGAGTTATAGAAGAAAGTAATGGGATGACTTGGGAGAGAATGAGTATTTTCTTAAGGGAATGCTCATACGGGAAATATTCTGTCTCTTGGTCAAAATCTGCAGGATCACCTGTTGGTGATGTTGGAGGAATTCATGTTTTGTGTGAGAGGGTGAACTAGATGCCTTTTAAAGGCCCCCCCCCCCCGGCCCCAGACTGGCTTTAGATACTGGACTGCTTCAGAGAAGGTCATGTTCACATCCTTCTCCCCATTTGCAATTTTCACACCTCCCCACTTCCCATTTATAATTTAGAAATAGGTTTAGAAGTCTCTGTAAAACTTTGATATCAGATTTACTTTGAGAATCTTTTACTTAATTTAGTGGGGCACATGTGGGATTGCTGAGTGACTGGAAACTGTCATTTCTTTTCCATTAAGGGCACTTACTGACTTCTGAGATGTTGATAAGATTTAGTTATTTCATGTTTGAATCTTGCATACTAAGGGGAAAACAATTTATTATTTAAAGCAGGAGATACTTTCATACTATACCTTGGTTCTCTGGACCTTGAAAGGATGGTGGTGATAAGATTTTGAAAGACTCCATAAGTGGATATGAGCAATGGTGAGAAGCACCCAAAATATGCCAGTGAAATCCATGAGATAGTCATGAATGTCATTCTTTCAGCAAATATTTATGGAATGTGCCTACCAGATGTGAGGTACTGTTCTAGATGCTGGGTGTTGACAACATCTCTGCCCTCAATAAACTTGTCACCTACACAATATTTATTGTTGAGTTACTCTAGTAACTTAAGTGGTATTGTGCTTTGGTAAAAAACTTGAGCAAAGATCAAAACATAATGGATTTTGTCACTGTTTGTTTGGCTATACAGCTAAAGAACCTTGTTTTAAAAATAAATATGAAGCTTTTTGTAGTCTAGAATTTGATGTCTTAAAGAATGATTTATTTGTTTTTCACTGAAGTTTGTGCAGAAATCTGAAATGTGATCTTGTTTGATTCAGGAGGAGGCATTAAAACTAGAAATAACTTTATTTTTTATTTTTATTTTTATTTTTATTTATTTTTTGAGACAGAGCTCACTCTGTTGCCTGGGCTAGAGTGCCATGGTGTCAGCCTAGGTCACTGTAATCTCAAACTCCTGGGCTCAAGCAATCCTTCTGCCTTGGCCTCCCAGAGTGCTAGGATTACAGGTGTGAGCCACCTCACCCGGCCTAGAAATAACTTTAATTGGTAAACATTCCCAGTTATAATTTTCAAGATATTTTAAATTGAGAGTATCAGAGATAAATTACTTTGTCCTCTGAACATTAGAAATCTATTTTTTATAATAGAGTAAAAGGTATGTCTTTCTTTAAAAAAAAGTCCTTATTCATCAAGCATTTATTGATGACCTGTTACGTACAAGGCACTGCTGTCTATTGTGGGTATGTGAAGGTGAATTAAGACACTTTCTGTCTTTAAAGAGTTTGTATTTTTATACTGATTGTTGTAATATAAAGTAGAAGGTATGTGCTCTACATGTGGCAATGTGGCATAGCAATATAAGTATCAAGTGGAATTAAGGAGTAAAGGTGAAGTGGAAAAGTATTTCTCTGCTTAGTTGGAGGATAATATTGGGTTGGGTTTCAAATAGATGATTTGCCCTGAAATGTTATGTACAGATCATATTTTTTATTAATTCTCTCTTTTTTTTTTTTGAGACAGAGTCTCACTCTTTTGCCCGTGCTAGAATGCTGTGGCGTCAGCCTGGCTCACAGCAACCTCAAACTCCTGTGCTCAAGCAATCCTTCTGCCTCAGCCTCCCAAGTAGCTGGGACCACAGGCATGTGCCACCATGCCCGGCTAATTTTTTCTATTTTTGGTAGAGATGGGGGTCCCCCTCTTGCTCAGGTTGTTCTTGAACTCCTGAGCTCAAACGATCCACCTGCCTCAGCCTCCCAGAGTGCTAGGATTACAGGCGTGAGCCACCACACCCAGCCTTTTATAAGTTCTTAAACTTGTTGCCTTCTAGTGTCAGAAATGCTTTGTCTTTTTTTTTTTTTTTTTTTTTTTTGAGAAAGGGTATTACTCTGTTGTCCAGGCTAGAGTGCATCAGCCTAGCTCACAAGAACCTCAAACTCCTGGGCTCAAGCAATCCTCCTGCCTCAGCCTCCCAAGTAGCTGTGACTACAGCTGCATGCCACCACGCTCGGGCTAATTTTTTCTGTTTTTAGTAGAGACGGTTAATTTTTTCTGTTGTTTTTTTTTTCTTCCCAGTAGACATGAGGTCTTGCCCTTGCTCAGGCTGGTCTCGAACTCCTGAGCTCAAGCAGTCCGCCTCCCTTGGCCTCCCAGAGTGCAGAAATGCTGTGTCTTCATTTCTGATTGCACTTTAGTTGACAATTGCTCTTACCTTTGAGGCATTTTTCTCAACTTTCCAGCTTCTTCACCAATTGGTAATTTGTAAATTGAGTAATATTTTGTAATGTCAATTTTATTTTGTAATATAGATTTTTGAAAAGTAGGTATATTATACTAAAAACATGTCTAATCAGTCTATGTTATACTTTATCTTGTTTTGTAGCAGTAGGAAAATGTGCTTGAATCTGTAACTTTTATAACAAAGAAGAATCATTCATGAGGAAAGAATTTATAAGGTTTTCACATTAAAAAAGTAAGACTCATTCAATAGGAGGGAATATTTTAACATTTTCAGTTAACCACATTGTAGATTATCCCTCCATCCTGAAGCTGTTTTTCCTTTAGTTGACTCACATACAGCTTACTCGTCTTATTGTGCTTTTTTTTTCCTTCTACAGTAAAACTTATATAGGTGCTCATTCTTGCTTTAGAGGCTATGTCTTGCCCTAATGTTTCATTTAATAAATATTTGAATGGTTTTTGTGTTAAAAGCAGTATATGAAAAGCAGTATATCAGACTATGGGAAATGAAAGAAGTATGAGATATGGACCCTGACCTTGAGAGGATTATTATGTAACCTAGGAGACATGATATATACATGCTCATTCTAAAAAGATTTATTGAGTGACTGCTCTACATTGTTGTTGAGAAAGAATCTCTGCCATCAAAGAGTTCACAGTCCAGTGGAATAATAAAAAGTCTTGTTCATTCAACTAACATTTATTGGACTTGTGGACTCAAAGACAAATAAGACATAGTCGCTGGCCTAAGTGCCTATAGTGTAGTGGTGAGATGGACAAGTAAACCAACAATGACAGGGCAGCTTCTGAAAAGCATTCACAACTGAGCATCACCTACTAAGTGGTATGTACAGTGGGTGTGAGGATAAATGCACAGCCCCTGGCAGCTTACAACCTTTTCATTTTCTCCTCAAAACAATCCTTTGGAGGAAATTTTTTTTGACAGTTGGAGAAATTGTGATGTGTCTTATCATTATGGTAAAGGCTGTTGTTGCACCCATGGCCTCTGACTAGGCCTCTTACACAGGCTTTCTGTCAAAAATGAACTATTGCAAGGCAGCAGGGCCTGCCCGATGAATGATACAGATGTCATTCCAGACAGAGGGAAATTGTAAGCTAGAGAGCAGTTAGGAGATATTTAATAGAAGAGATGTGACATGAGCTGAACATCCCTGCAAGTACTGAAGAGGGAGACCACAGGGATTAAGAGGTCATGTAATAATAATAGCTAACTAATATTTATTAATAATGCATATTATGGATATTGTGATAAGTGATCATACATGATGTAGTTTAGTCATTGCCAGTAATCTTATAAACTAGACACTTATTAATATCCCCATTTTACAGGTGAGAAAACTGAGATTTATGGAGATTAAATAATTTGCATAAGTCATAAAACTAGTAAGTGGTTGTCTTGAGGTTTGAATCTAGTTTTGTTTGACCGTAGAGCCACAGTGCTTACCAGTAAGCTCGACTGCAAAGGACTGGGAGTCTCAATGGAAGCTCTGGTCCCTTTTAGACCAGAATTTGCTAGTCTGTCTTATACCCTCAATAGAGCCTCTTTCTACTAGCTATTTCCTCTGCTGAGCTGCTCACCTTCTTTACTTTGTGCATTGCTGGCTCCTTCTTGCTGTTAAGATCATAGTTTATCTGTCATCCCTCAGAGAGGCTTCTCCTGACCATCAATTCAGAGTAGCTGTTGGTCACTTTCAGTAACATCTTTTAAAAAAATCCTTTGCATAATACTTACTACTGGTTGTCTTAGTCTGTTCTGGCTGCTATAATGAAATACTGTAAACTGGGTAGTTTATAAACAGGAGAAATTTCTCGAAATTCTGGAGGCTAGGAAGTCCAAGGTGAAGGCACCAAAGGTGCCGGCAGATTTGTTCTAGTGGGGGCTCTCTTCCTGGTTCATAGATGGTGCCTTTTTGCTGAGTCTCATGTGGTAGAAGGGCAAGGCTGCTTTCTGGGGCTTCTTTTATAAGGGCACTAATCCCATTCATGAAGGCTCTGCATTCATGATATAATCATTCCCAAAGGTTCCATTTCCTATTATCACACTGGTGATTAGGTTTCACATGAATTTTGGGGGGATACAAACATTCAGACTATAGCACTGGTATGTTTTATGTTTACTTATACCTTTATTGTTAGTCTTTTCCACTTTCCTTAATGAATATAAGCTTCATGAGAGCTTGCAAGGCTTTTTCTGTCTTATTCATCATTGTATCCCTAGTTCAGCACTTGTATCCCCAGTTCAGCAATGCTTGGCACATTGCAGGCATTGAAATATTTATTTATTAAATGAATGTATGCTTTGTTGCCTTTGTGTTTGTATCCTCTTTTTTATTATTGGTGAGAATGATAACTTCACAGTTTTTAAAGCATTGACATAGAACACTTTAGTTGAGCTTTGTGGGGATAAGGTCAGCCTGTCATATATTGTTATTTCCACTTTATAGAAGAAGAATATATAGATTTGAGGACATGGGTAATAATTGATAGGATTAGTACTAAGTACCCAAGATTTTTGACCCTTTGTCCAGTGTTTTACTCTTTGCTTTAACTTGAGTCTGCCATCCCAGTAGTTCTAAGAATTTAAAATAAACCAACTCATGTTTGGAGCCCTTTTAGAGGTTGAGATTGCTCCAACAGTGCATATTTTGCAAGTTGCTTACCCTCTCAGAGCGTTGGATTTCTTTTGGTAAATAATGATGAAGATATCTGTCTTGCTGACTTCACTGTTTTCTGGATTAGATATAATTATGTAAAAGCCCTTAAGAAATGGCAAGGTACTGTCAAATGTAAAATACTTCTCTAAGTTGTAGAAGATACCAAAGGGCTGGGATTGACTCAGTCTACTATCTCTCATTTGTGACTTGCTAATTGACTGCTGTTTTCTTTCCTCTGCAAGGAGAAGTGGAGGAGCTGGGTAAGAATATGGGAAAGTAGAGCAGCCTTAGAGACCAGGGAGAGGTTTCAGGGAGATCACTGGCAGAGCAGTGTGGTAGTTTTAAAAGGTAGAAGAGTCTCTGGGGAGAAGGGAAAGCAGACCCAGGAGCTCAGCAGCTGTATCCAACCTTTTGTAGGAGATGTGCAGACGGTGTCTACCTTTTTTTTTTCTTTGGTCCTTAGGATTTTCTAGATACAGATGTCTGCTCTTTCAGACAACATTCACTTATTAGGGCTCCTTAACCTGAGTAGAATTTAGGATGTATGTCAACCTGGATGAGAAAAAATATTTTACATCTTTATTTTCTCTAACTTCTAACTGAAATTTACCATATCCTTTCATTTTTAATATAGGCTACAAATAACAGTAGTAACAGAACCTGTGACCATCACCAGTGAAAATCAGATGTTTTCATGTCACATTATGGTTGCAGATTTGTCAAATATCATTTACAGACATTACAGTAGTGGGTGTGCTACTAGATCTTGTTATTTAACATATAAAGAAATTTTTGAAAATTTATATTTGTTGAATATAGTACAACTATAATATAGATTTCTTTTATAATCTTATGTATTTAAAAACTACTGTGAGAAAGAGTCCATGGCATAGAAAGTTTAAGCACCTTGATTTAGATAAGCCATGGCTTGCCTTCTTTAGTATTGTATGTGTGATCAAATACAAGGAGAGTAAGTGGTTTCTCATCTCTTGTTAAGTATAACTTTTAGCTCCAGGAAGAGCTCTTTCTGATACTTGTGCTTTTTCACTCAGCAGTTGCTTATCTAGAAATCTAAGTTGGCCATGCGTTTGCTTCTTTTCTTTTTCTTCCTGAGCATTCTTTTTTACCCTTGCTGCCCTAATAAGAGGGAGGAATACAACAAGAACTGCAAGTCCATTTGCAAGATGGACTCTGTTTCATTTGGTTCAGATAATAGGTGATTACAATGTAATGTTTGTTTGTCTCAATTGCAGTGGGAATTTAGAGAGGCTTTAACAAGGTGACATTTGAATTAAATTTGGATGTTGGGTAGGCTGAAAGGGGAGGGGATTCTAAAGCAAGGGAATTAATTAGAAGCCCAAGGCCTAAAGATTTGGTAATTGATGGCTCCTTCTGGGATTCATGAGCTGTACTTTGAGGGTTGAAGCTTTGTGCAGGGTTTGGGAGGGTAGGATTATCTTCCTTGGTGGTGGTCATTTTAATGTTGGCTATATCCTAGCTTTTTAAAGAATTCTTAGTATTTTTTTTTTTTTTTTGGAGACAGAGTCTTGCTCTGTTGCCCGGGCTAGAGTGTAGTAGCATCATCATAACTCACTGCAACTTCAAACTCCTGCACTCAAGCAATTCTCCTGCCTTAGCCTCCCCAGTAGCTGGGACTATAGGTGCACACCACCATGCCCAGCTAACTTTTCTATTTTTTGTAGAGACGGGGTCTCCCTCTTGCTCAGACTGGTCTCTAACTCCTGAGCTCAAGAAATCCTCTTGCCTTGGCCTCCTGGAGTGTTAGGATTACAGATGTGAGCCACCACACCTGGCCTCTTAGTATGATTTTTAAAAAGATCTTTTTAAAATGTATTTCTTTCTTGTACTATTTTTGAGGTAATGTACTACATTGGTATATCATCCTTCTTTAGGATTCAGGTCATCAGATTGTATCAACACTGTCCCTCATGGGACCCCATCACTTCCCCTCATTTCTTAGTGTTTTAGCTCTGGCCTTACTGTCACTCTCTCTAGCATTACTTCTGTTTTAATGCCACGGCTAATCATCATAACCCCCAGTCCTAACCTCGGCTAAGTGGAGTCCTCTACCTATTGCACATCTGCACTTGTACCACTGAATGTGGTTGGAGAATAGCACAGCTGTGCAGACTGGCCTCTAGATTCACAACCATGACTCTGAAGGGGCTTCATGATGCTGACTGGCAGTCCCACCACACTGACTCTCCACCCTCCTAGATGACTGTTTTATAACTTTGTCCTCAAATTTTCAATAACCTCTTTCCCTGTCCTTATTCTTAGTTTATGACCCTACTTCTTATTTCACTTAGAACATTAAAGCAGTCAGAAGAGAACTTCTGCAGATTCCTACCCTCACGTCATGTCAGCTTCCAGCAGCTGTACCTGTGGACTCTGCCTTCTGTCCTGTTGTTAAGCAGGAACTGTCTGCCCCTGTCAAAGGGCTAGTCCCTCCACTCACCTGCTAAGTCCCATCTCATTTTGCCTAATTCTCCACTCTTTCTCCTATACCATCACCTTTTCTGTGCCTATGAACATGTTACTCCCCTGTCTTAAAACAAGTGGAGGGGCCCTTTCTGACCCCCACTCACTTTCTCTAGGTTTTTTGCCTACAGTAGCTCCCGCCCCATTTCTGAGCTGCTACTTTCTTTTTTGGAGACAGAGTCTCACTCTGTTACCCAGGCTGGAGTACAGTGGCAGGATCATAGTTCACTACAGCCTTGAATTCCTGGGCTCAAGGGATCCTCCTGCCTCAGCCTCCTAAGTAGCTGGGACTACAGTTGTGCGCCACCATCCCCAGCTAAGTTTTTTCTTTTTTGTAGAGATGAGGTGGGGGTTGGGTGGGGAGTGTCTCCCTCTGATGTCCAGGCTGGTCTTGAACTCCTGGCCTCAAGTGATCCTCCTGCTTTGGCCTCCCAGAGTGCTGGATTACAGGCATGAGCTACTGTGCCCGCCCTCAGGTACTTCTTAGAGCAAAGCTCTTCTGGTTGTCTTAAGTTGCCTTAACCCTCCAAGTGTGATCCATAGGCCAGCATCATCAGCATCTTCACCTAGGTGCTTGTTTGAAATGCAGAATATGGGCCCCACTCCAGACTTACTGAATTAAAATCTACAGTGTAAGAGGATCCCCAGGTGATGTGTGTACACACTAAAGTAGGAGTGGCTTTGGTCTTTACTAGCTTTCTCTAATTCTATCACTATCTCTTAAATCTTAATCCTGTCAAATTATTGTTCCTTCTTGCCTTCTGTTTTAAGTGTACAATTCAATGACTTTTAGTAAATTTACCAAGTTGTATAATTATCACCATAATCCAGTTTTAGAATATAAGGGATTTGTTTTTAAATTCAATTTTGGGCTGGGCATGGTGGCTCATGCCTCTAATGCCAGCACTTTGGGAGGCCGAGGCGGGAGGATTGCTTGAGCTTAGGTGTTCAAGGTTGCAATGAGCTATGATCACACTCCTGCACTCCAGCCTGGGTGACAGAGTGAGACCCCATCTCTAAACAAAAATAAATAAATACATTTAAATTTGTATTTTAATTATGCAAATAATTTACGTGTTTTCAAAATCAGAACTATAGAACAAGGTTATGTTCAGAGAGGTTTAGCTTCCATTTCTGTTCTCCCTGCTCCCAGTTCCCTTCCTCTACCTGTCATCATTTTATTTGTTTTTGACTTATCCTTCTGTTGTTACAAGAATAAGATGAACTCCTGGGCTCAAGTGATCCTCCCATCTCTGCCTCCCAAGTAGCTGGACTAGAGACCCATGCCACTGTGCCTAATTTTTTCTTTTTTTTGAGACAGAGTCTCACTCTGTCACCCTGGCTAGAATGCAGGGGCATCATCATAGCTCATAGCAGCCTCAAACTCCTGGGCTCAGGTGATCCTCCTGCCTCCCCAAGTAGTTGAAACTCCAGGCATACACCACCATGCCTGGCTGATTTTTCTATTTTTTGTAGGGACAGAGTCTCGCCCTTGCTCAGGCTGATCTCAAACTCCTGACCTCAAGCGATCCTCCCTTCTCAGCCTCCCAGAGTGCTAGGATTACAGGCGTGAACCACCATGCCCAGTGTAACTTTTTTATTTTTATTTTTGTGGCAATAGGGTCTCACTGTGTTCCCCAGGCTGGTCTTGGACTCTTGGGCTCAAGTGTGATCCTCCTGCCTCAGCCTCCCAAAGTACTGGGATTACAGGTGTGCAATACCGCACCTGGCCAAGATTTACATGTTCACATTTGGGAGTTTAGTTTAACAAAGACTTTTGGAAACAAGAAATGAACATTGAAATGTGCTATAGAAGGAGTTGATGAGCCCCGTGCAGTGGCGTGCACCTGTAGTTCCAGCTACTCAGGAGGCTGAGACAGGAGGATTGAGAGTTTGAGCTCAGCCTGGGCAAAATAGCAAGACTCCCGTTTCCATTATAAAAAATGTTTTTAATAAAAAATAAAAGGAGTTGGTAGACTATGATTCACTAGTGGGTTTTAGGATTTAGCATACCCAGAGTATATTTTAGTGTTGGGAATGTTTTAATTTGCAAGTAACAGGAAACCCATTTAAACTAGTTTAAATTTTAAAGGAGTCCATTGCTTATATCACTGATAATTCCAGAGGTAAGATGGGCTTCAAGCATGGTTCGACTGGGATGCCAGTTTTGCTCTGTTTTGCCGAGATTCCCATGGTTCTGCTTTCTACCATGTTTCAGTCTGGCTTAGGTGGCAAGACAGTGACGGAGGTGTGGTAGGCTTCCCATTTCTATACCACATGGACCAGAATGAGAGGCAGTATCTAGGATGAGAATGAATAGCTCTTCTAATCAGTCTTTCAGAAGAATAAGAAGCATTATTATTATGATTTGTTACAAAGGTGTTTAGTTTATTCTCCTTGTCAGTATCACTGATATTCTCATGGTTCACATTTGCCAACACCCCTCTTCTCCTTATAGTAGTAATGTGCAATCTCACTTGGGGGAGAGGCCAGGGGTTGGGCCGGGGTGGGGAGGGTGTTGACACTTAATGGGGACAAGGTGGGCGCCCAGGGAAGTGGAGTTGGAGGGAGTTAGGGGGAGGGCCCCATAGTCTACTCCGCATTCCTATTCCTTCCTGGTTGTCCAGGGTAGGGGGCCGTGCAGGTCAGAGCAGGGCAGGGCAGGAAGAGAAGGGAGAAGCAGCAGGCCGCCCCGGGGGTAGGGGGAATGGCAGGTTGAGGGGTTGTGGGGTGAGGGGCTCCTGGGGTAAGGCTCAGGAACATTATTTTATAGAGGTCTCTAGCAAGCCCCCTCCTTTGACTTCACTGCCCCAAATTGAATTACCAGCCCACTGCTCTGGCCAAGGAAATATGCACTTATTGGTGCAGTCTTGGCTAACTCATACCTTTCTCAAGTGGATTGGATTATCTAATACCCTGAGTGCTCTGGAGACCACTCTGGAGCTGGGATATGAGATCTGTAGATAGGTACTAGGTAGGTAACCAAGAAATGCAATGACACTAAGGGCCTTAGACTGGGTTAGGGACCCAGACATAATAAACACAGTTCTTTCCTTGGGAAGAGCTGTGGTGAGGAGATGAACTAGTACCAGCAGGAAACAGCACGCTGGAATCAGCACATTGAGTGCAGCTTTGGCTGCATTATGCTCTTGCATGGCTTAGAAACAAATGTGTTTTTCCTTTGCTCTTGCTGTCTGACTACTGTGACTATCTTCCCACCTTTTCACACAGTGTTGGAATTTTTTTGTTTTAATCTGTATTTCCCCCACTAGACTGTGAATCTTGAGGGCAGAAACCATATCTCACTCATACATATCCATCACAGTACCTGTACATAGTAGGCACATTGTGTTCATCTTTATTTTTTTATTTTTTATTTGTTTTTTGCTTCATTTTTTTTATTTTGTTTTTTTTTTTTTAAACCAGGATTTGTGCAATACACATTGTGTTCATCTTTAAATGAATGAATTGGTTGAAATTACAGTCCTCCAAAGACTCACTTGAATAAATCAGATAATCTTTTAAAATCCTTTTCACAAGCCGAAATGACCCATGCTAGTTTCTGAAGCTCACAGAGATAGGCTTGCCAGTCCCTTTAGCATTGATTGAGAGGCTTTTAGAAATTAGTCACTGCTATAGTTTGAATGTTTGTCTCCTCTGAAACACATGTTGAGATTTAATTGATGTGGAGCCTTTAGGTGATTAGGTCATGAGGTCTCTGCCCTCATTAATGGATTAATGCTATTATTGAGGGAATGGGTTAGTTATCATAAGACTGGATTTGTTACAAAAGCAAGTTCAGCCAACTTCCTTTCTCTGTGTCGTGCATTTCCACCATGGGATGAACCTCACCAGATGCTGGCACCATGCTCTTGGACTTCCCTGCCTCCATAACCATGAGCCACATAAACTTCTATTGTTTATAAACTACCCAAACTGTGGTATTATGTTACAACAACAGCAAACAGACTAGGACAGCCACAGCCTCAAATCTTATGCTGTCAGAATTCTTCTGGACTAACATGGAGGGAAGCTCCGTCTAGTATGTAGATTGCCTGAAGCTAGCTTTGTTTGGAAGCTATGTCTTCCTTGCTGGTGTCCAGGAAAAAAATGCTTACACTCTCCCTTCCAGAAGAAGAGAAGGGAGAGTATAAGCATTTGCTGCTATCCCTTATTTCTTTCCAATTAATTATAGGAGAATGGCACAACTCTTTATATTGCTCTCTTTTTTTCCCTCTGGATTCTGGAATAAATGAACATGTAGTTAGGAAGACTGAGGGCAGTATTAGTTCAGCTAAGTAAAAAATGATGGATGTTGTGCTCAGGGCTGTCTTTGATGCAGCAGCAGTTTGAGTTTTCCAGAGAGCTCAAAGCATGGGGTGCAGGTTAAACTAGAAAGGCTTTGCAGAGTCCTGACTGACACGCTGCAAGTACAGCACCACACCAGCCTTTGGTCCATTTGCCACTTCTGGCATCCCTTTGGAACCTCCAACCTTAGGCTTGTGCCACCTTTCTCTTTCTTTTTCATGGCCATGTACTGACTTCTTGGCCACTTCTGCTGATGGAAAACTCTAGGACCTGACTCACAGCCTTCCTTTTTACCCCATTCCTGCCATAATCTTGGGTGGTTTTATCTCCATTGCATGACACATCAAGCTCCTTAGCTGCTTGGTTTCTTGGCTTCCATGTCCACTCCACTAGTCTCCTCTAGTCCACCTCTGGTACTCCCTCCCACAGTGACACTCTGAGTCTTGTCATCAGCTGAAATGGTTTTGGTTCCAAAATCACTAATTCAGGTAGAAACAGTTATCCTTCTACTCCACTATGCCCTGCCCCTCACTGCTCTAATTTCTCCAGGGTACTAGTTACTCAACTTTATGTCCTCAGATCCATTGGACACCATTTGGCCCACAACTTCCTTGACCTCTCAGCAGCATTTGACACAATTGATCATGTTCTCTTTATTGAAACACTCCCTGTCTTGACACTTTAATCCCAGCTTTCTTTCTAGCTTTCTGGCCCACATCCCTTGGGCTACCGTGTTTCCCTGAAAATAAGACAGGGTTTTATATTTATTTTTCCTCAAGAAGACACCCTAGGGCTTATTTTCAGGGGATGTGTAATTTTTTTTAAGTACAACAATCTACATTTATTCGAATATAGTTAGATCGTCGTCTTCTGGAACATCATCATGACTCACCAAACCCTGAATTCCATCCTGAATTTCTTTTTTTTTTTTTTTTTTTGAGACAGAGTCTCACTCTGTTGCCCAGGCTAGAGTGAGTGCCGTGGTGTCAGCCTAGCTCACAGCAACCTCAAACTCCTGGGCTCAAGCAATCCTTCTGCCTCAGCCTCCCGAGTAGCTGGGA